>CANSZD010001489.1:0-245823 GCA_947648045.1 Beta corolliflora | reverse complement strand
AAAAATGGGAGTTTGGTGTATCCATGATATTTATGTTGGTTGTCTTATTGTTGTGAGTCTCAATACTCAAATAATTTATTAATACTTAAAGTGGAAGTGAATAGCAATAAGCTTTAGACTGGTGCACGTCTGAAGTGTTGGACTAGTATGAGTTGGAGTACACGGTGGTAGCCCATTACTTTTCTTGGGACCGGATTGATCACCGTGTCCTATTTTATTTAATTAGTACCTCGATATCGTTGGTCGCGGGAGTACGGAGTCGCGCCCGTACTTCGTCTTCTAAATTGAAGACAAGTTTTGGTTGGACAACTCTGTCCATTGACTATTCAAGTTATTAATAATTAATCTATTGGTTTTGTGGAGTCAAGTTCAGTATAGTGAGTCTGATATTTTATTATGTTATTATCTATCTCTAATAAAAATGCTTATTAGTATCATGTTAGGTTATATGTTTTATTTATTATGTAAGTACTCAGCTTTGCTGATTACGTGCTTTTTTGTATGTCGATCATGGTTGTGCCTTATTGATCATGTGATGACCCATTTGCTGAGCAGTCCGTCAGGATCAATAAAGCATCGACCATTTCAGGTCTGAAGATGATGCATCATTGGGTTTCGGGAAAACGTTTGGAGAGCTTGTGTTTAAGCTTTTTTTATATTTAAGTAATTTTGGTTTAGTTATGGTTTTAATAGTTTGACTTTTATGTTGGTTTGACTTTGGTTTGGTTTTGGAATTGACTTTGTGGTTGACTAAGTTTAATTATGTTTTCAAAGTTCTTTATTTATTTCCGCTGCAAAATTCTGAATAAGCCGATACGTTATCACACGGGCGATAATACTTTGGTAATTCTCTATGTTTTGTCGGAAAAAGGTATTTTATAAAATAGAGAATTGTCGGGGTGTTACAACCACCATTTGATGGGGGACAACGTCCTCGGTGGCACCCGCATTATGGCATTATATGCCACCTTCTGATGGGGTACAATGTCCTCGGTGGCTCTGCCTTCTGTTACTAATGGCATTATATGCCACCTTCTGATGGCGGATGAATGATCTCGGTGGCTTTGCCTTCTGTTACGTTCTAATGGCATTATATGCCACCTTCGATGGGGACGAATGTCCTTGGTGGCTTTGCCTTCTATCAAGGTTATATGGCATTATATGCCACCTTCCGATGGGGACTTACGTCCTCGGTGGCTTTGCCTTCCGCAGTACTCAATTAACTAATGAAATTTTTCTGATAATGAATAAGTTGATGAAGGATGATAATGATCTATGACAATCTGTACGATTAAGTTAAACGTTTATGAAATGGTTTGACTATATTCTCTTCTCTCTGTTTGCAACTAAAATTAATTAAAATGCTTTTACGATGTTAGGGTAGTATGTTATTGAGCCTCGGCTCATGACGTTTTGTTTTCTGTTTTAGGTATGGCAAAGCAATTGCAAGGGTGCTATTATGGATTGTGTTGAAGTGACTCTGTATAATTTGGGATATTTAGGATATTATGTATTATGGGTAACTACTATGATGAGCATTTGTATGTCTAAAAGACCATTTTAGGCTATTATTTTATTAGTGGGCCCTGACCCACATGCTTAAGTTATATTTTCGCTGCCAAATTAAGGTTATGTATTTCCGGGGGGTTACAAAATGGGTCAAAAAGTACTTTTCAAAAAGCTTGAAGGTGACATTGCCTATAATCTTGTGCAAAACACAATGTAGCAATTTAAAAAAACGGGGGAAGTATGTGGGAAAAGGTGTTAGTTCCTCCGTTTCTAAATACACGTACACAACATTTTCTATCTACACGATATTTAATACACTATTTTGTTCCTTAATATTTTTAATTATGCAGAAGTAAAAATTATATAAAAAATTGGTATTACAAAAGTATGCATTAAATGAATCAAATAAGATCACACTTGACTAGATTTTTTCCTTACATATTTATAAGAGAATATGAGATAAGATTGGTAGATGAATATGATATTATGCAAATGTTGTATGTATTTAAAAATGGCGGAGGAAGTAATATTTTTTATAAGTAAAACTAGAGAAAGTTTGATATATAACATTTGCCTATTATGAAAGTATAGAAAGCAAATAAGATTCCAATTTGTTATATTCTCTCTTATACATTTGTGAGGGAATATGTAAAAAGGTTGGTAAGTGAATGATGGTTACTATGCAATTGTTGCGTCATAAAAAGAATGAAGGAGGTATCTTTTAAAAATAGTTGTTTTTTAAAAATAGTTTTTGAAAATTGAAAGTATGTTGTCCCGCATAAAAGATTTGGGAAGAGTTTTACTTGATAACTTGATTTAATAGTGAAGTGGAGTGTTTAAAGTGCTTACATTATGGATTGGGATAGAAGTGCGTGGGAAACCCATGAGAGCTACCGTAGTCTAACCTAGTCGTATTCGTGTTTGTGGGTTACATTACTAACCGTCCAAACAAAGGTTAAACTAGAGGTGATCAATATAGGTCCGGCCTGGCCAGAAAATGGGCGGGTTTTGGGCACGATTTTTCGGCCCAAGGTCGGGCCCTGCCCGATTTTTTGTGCAAAAAAACTGGGCCACAAGCGACTTAAATATGAAAAATTAGGCCAATTTTTTGACCCGCTCGAAAAAACCCGCCTGGCCCGTCCCGAATTAGCGGGTTTTGGCGCAAGAATTTCGACCCGAGGCTTTGGTCTAAAACGGGCCACTTTTTTTGCCAAAGCCCGACCCATGCTCACTTCTACGAATTTCTGGAAATTTGAATACAAGTCTTCACGTTTGTCTCGAATGATTGTCCTTTTTTCTTTCTTGCTGTTGGGTTGTATGGCCCAAATTTTATGGCCCAATATTTTAAGCTCAAATTTCAGTTGGTCGATGTTAAAATGTCGGTGCTCAAGATTATATTGCTAGATAATTCTAGCATGCTTATTGAATTAAGATAATGTCGGCTAATTGAGGATATTTCTAGATATCATGATGAAGAAGCTTCTCCATATTTCTGAGACATTTTAGCCGACTTTAGATAACCGACATCAAGAGCATTACATAGCTATATATAATGTAATGTTGGGCATACTTTTGGAGGCAATCCACCAACTACAAGAATTCCACAAATCCAAGAAGCCATACATACTAAGCCTTCCTACCATATTAACCCTCTTTGTTTACAACCCACCTTGTATAATTAATCCACTATTCTTCTTTGTAATATTCTTTTGTAAGTTTCTTACTATAGTGAGAGTTTTATTGTATACTCACCCTAATAATATTTAGGGTTCTTGTACTCTCCTATTTTCATATAGTGGATTTTGGGTACTCGTCGTCCGTGGGTTTTTTGCCTCTATTTGAGGATTTTTCCCACGTTAAATTGTGTGTCCATTTTTACTACTCTTCTTGCCACATATTTCCAACTCCATTTATTTTTCTCAATCTCTACATCTTTAATCTGCTTCTGCTACGCACTCACAACCCTAACAAGTGGTATTAGAGCCAAGGTTGTTTATAGTGTTTTCACATTAAAGATGTCTTCGGTAATGAAGCTCGAGATTGAGAAGTTCGGTGGAAAGATAAGTTTTACATCTGGAGGATATTTATGAAGGTCATTCTGACTCGGAGCGGATTGGGCGCTTGATGGCGTACATAAAAGCCATTTTTGGTGGATTCATTACTCAACCTCGATTGGCGTTGCGTCCTCGTCAAACGAGTTCTGGTATGTCACATTATTTTCTAAGCTCAAGCTACATTCGGGTCAATATGTGGGTGACATACATATCTTTCTTATACCCTTTTGGGTTTCATACGACGAGTAAACAAAATTTGGTCCAAGGTGGAGATTGTTGGGTTGTATGGCCCAAATTTTATGGCCCAATATTTTAAGCTCAAATTTCAGTTGGTCCATGTTAAAATGTCGGTGCTCAAGATTATATTGCTAGATAATTCTAGCATGCTTATTGACTTAAGATAATGTCGGCTAATTGAGGATATTTCTAGATATCATGATGAAGAAGCTTCTCCATATTTCTGGGACATTTTAGCCGACTTTAAGTAACCGACATCAAGAGCATTACATAGCTATATATAATGTAATGTTGGGCATACTTTTGGAGGCAATCCACCAACTACAAGACTTCCACAAATCCAAGAAGCCATACATACTAAGCCTTCCTACCATATTAACCTTCCTTGTTTACAACCCACCTTGTATAATTAATCCACTATTCTTCTTTGTAATATTCTTTTGTGAGTTTCTTACTATAGTGAGAGTTTTATTGTATACTCACCCTAATAATATTTAGGGTTCTTGTACTCTCCTATTTTCATATACTGGATTTTGGGTACTCGTCGTCCGTGGGTTTTTTGCCTCTATTTGAGGATTTTTCCTACTTTATATTGTGTGTCCATTTTTACTACGCTTCTTGCCACATATTTCCAACTCCATTTATTTTTCTCAATCTCTACATCTTTAATCTGCTTCCGCTACGCACTCACAACCCTAACACTTGCAATTCTATAACATTCAATTGGAGTCTCGAATTTCCATTCAATTATGCTATTTGATATTGAATTTTCTTGAAATTTCCATTGAAGCTGCACGCTTTACAGAATTCGACAAGAAAATTCACGGTAAATTCAATTAGAAAAGTTCGGAGACGGACCAAATTGTGGAGAGGAGTTTACTCTCCTTGTTGGACGCCCTATCCCTCTGCCTTATTGGGGTTTTGGTAACCTCTCTCTCTTTCTCTATTGCTTTTTATTTACTTTTGTGTTATAATGATTGTTATTGTTTCTTGATTTGTATTGATGATATTCATGTTTCATATTTGCAGTCTTGGTTGTTGTAGGTCAGTAAGCATGGCAAAGTGCATTTGTAATTATGTAATATTTGATTGAGAACGTGGGTTGACACATGATAGTAGTTTGGACGTTTGTAAATTATTTGCTTCCAATGTGGCAAGTTGATTATGTGTTGTGTAAATTATCTATGATGATGTGTCCAACAATTATATCAAATAGGATGCACAGTAGAAATTGTACTTTTTGTGACCCAGTCCAAATCTAACCTTGCATCTACTTTGACATAGTTAATTCGTGAGTCTCTATGCAGGATAGTAATCACCTAAAATGAGTACTCTGCGGATTCCTTGGATGATTTCATGAGTTACTCTTCAATGCTCCATGCATGTTAGGAGTATTACTTAAGCTTTTGTGCACATGTCATATGTGAGATATGAAAATCAAGTATTCTCTATGAGCACGTGCTCTAAAATTTTAGTTGTGTTTTGCTGTATATGTTATGATGCATTGTGTCAATTATGGGATCTTGGGGGTTTGCGTTTCTTGATCTCAGTTGTCTCGTCTCTTTCAAAAATAAAAACGAAACTGCTATTTCATTGGCGATTTCAAATCACCCTTGTAATGAATGTAACATTATACTTCCACCATATTTTTCCTTTCTACTATGAAATAAATTTTGCTGACCTATGCCTTGTGATAAAAACAGGGGAAATAGGGAAAACACACACACTTTTTACTTTGTTAATAATACCAGATAAGTGTTTGACTAATGTACTGCCATTGGCTAGTTAGTAGTTAGCAATCCAAGAATACTTTCTCTTTTCTCTCTTTTTGTTTTCTATTAGTGGTAAGGTATACATCTTAGGATTTGAAGGTTATTGGTGATAAACAAGGCTAGTTAACGAGTTAAATTGAGTTGTGTTTGTTTGGGCAATAAAAACAGGTTGAAAATTACCTAACACGAGCTAAACCATCCAACAAAGAGATTGGAAACTCAACCTAAAACCATTAACTTGTAGTTTTACCCATTTGATCATCATTATCTTTGAAATTAGAGTCTAAAAATAATTATTTAGATATTTTGTGACTTTGACCAAAGTTTTTCATTTACTAAACAATGTGATGGAATTTCTTCAGTTAAGTAGGTCAAAACATGTTATTTTCGAGTTGGAAACGACACAATTTCTCCAAATTCATATTATAATTTCCCGATCCTCGTTTTGCTATGTAGTGTATAACACAATTAGATTCCAATCTACTATTTTAAAAGAGCAATGTTAGTTTTTTGTGTAGTTCGTTTAGGTCATGTTTTGTGTGAATTATTTGAAGATATATGTTCATATTTTTTCTTCTTAAGATGGTTCTTATTTGTTATTGTTTTTTTTGTAGACATGGATTCTAATTGGATAGATTTACCAAATGGCCATCCTGCTTACTATAACGGTTGCATGAAATTCTTAGAGCTTGCTAAAGAGACTTTTGTAGAAGGAAAAACTCGATGCCTATGTAATAATTGCAAGTTAAATAAATGGTTTCAGTTGGAAAAAGTAAGAAGCCATATTTTATTGTACTGTTTTTATAAGAACTACTAAAACTGGATATTTCATTGTAGTCGTCAAGTGAGTAACAACTAAGACCTCCCTAGTGATCAAGCAAAGGGAGTAGGTCGAGATGATATTGATGGGTTACTAAAAGCAGCTTTTTGGGTTGGTAGTCCACAATCCACTAACGAACCCCCGTTATTAAGTGAGCTAGATTCTGATGACGAAGATTTAAATGAGATGCATGAAAAGGTAAATTTTCAATACGAGGTAAGTATATTATTTGACTTGGAATATTGGGTACATAATCTTCTTAGACACAATTTAGATGTTATGCACATTGAGAAGAATGTGTGTGATAATCTCTTAGGAACTCTTTTAGAAACTGAAAAAAGTAGAGATGATAAGAAAGCTAGGGAGGCTCTCAAAAAAATAAATATAAAATCTCATCTTTGGCTTCAAACTCATCCTAATCGTGTTAAAGAGTATATGCCTCCAGCTTCATACAACATGCATAAAGAAGAAAAAGAACGATTTTTGGAAGTCTTGAAAAAGCTCAGAGTTCCTGATGGTAATGGATCAAATTTGCAAAGATGTGTGAATATGAAGAAGCGTAAACTTATTAATATGAAAAGCCACGACAATCATATACTCTTGCAAGAAATCCTTCCTGTATGCTTTAAGAGCATCAAATGCCACAAAAGTTATTGACTTACTTGAGGAGTTGTTGTACTTTTTTAAGAAGATATGTTCAACCACCATTGATAAAGGAGAGTTAGATACCATTCAATCAAAGCTTGTGTTGACCCTTTGCAAGATGGAGAAAGAGTTCCTACCAACATTTTTCACAATTATGGTTCATCTATTAATTCATTTAGTGGATGAGGTTAAACTCGCGGACCTGTTCATTACAGATGGATGTATCCTATTGAAAGGTCATTATTTCATATTTCTAATTTTCTTCTAAGTTGTTCTTTTATCATTTAAATATAAAAGTCCACCGTCAAATCTTCTCTTATCTCTTTCATACTCACAATCTTCATATATTTTAAGGTACGTGGCCTTTTTGAAATCTCCTGTTAGCAATAAAGCACAACCTAAAGGGTCCATAGCTGAAGGGTTCCTTTTATGGGAGATAATTACATTTTGCTTGAGATATTTAGAAAGTGTTGAGACCATGTTCAACAGACCGAAAAGAAATGATGACGTGGTTCCACACATCAATAATTATCTATATAACTTAGGTTGCTGCGTCATTAGAAAGAGAGAAAAAGTTCGTCTTGATGATAAAAGTTTAAAGCAAGCACATCGCTATGTTTTACTTCATTCGGATGAGATCAAACCGGTGTTTGAGTAAGTACCATTATGGGTTATTTAGTAAATGTATCAATAATTAAAACTTTAACAATAATTTTTTTCAAATTCTTAAGTGATTTCTTGCAACTAAAGCGGCAAGAGCATCGAGTCGGCGGAACCGAAGCAAATGAATATAATGAAAATCAGTGGATACTTAACGAATTCTCTAATTGGTTGCAAAACCAGGTTATATGCTTTAAAATTTCGGGTTGCCTTAATTATTTTATATATCAATCCAAGTTTAACTTCATATTTTACCTAGAATTATAGGTCCATAACCTAGATGATAGCACAGTAGAAAGAAAGTTAAGAAAAGCGTTGGGTGGTGGTTTAAGCAATCGCGGTAAAAGGATGAAAAGCGTCATTATTAATGGCTATAAATTTGATACCGTGGATCGTGAACGATTTCTGAAGACACAAAATTCTGGAGTGATGGTTGAAGCCGATGGCCAAGAGTATTATGGAAAAGTCAAAGAAATAGTTGAACATGATTACTATGGTTCATTTAGGGTTGTAATGTTTCGTTGTGACTGGGTTGACATTCTTAGAGGTTTAAAACATACCCGAGTGGCGAGTAGCCGTCAACTTCTCGAAGTTGATGCACACTGGTCGAAATTTGCATGATGATCTATTTGTTTTCTCTTCTCAAGCAAAACAAGTTTTTTATGTCGAGGATGAGATACAAAAAGGATGGCTTCACGTAATTAAGACTAAGTTTAGGGACTTGTTTCATATACCCGAGGGTGATGAGATTCTAGCATAGAAGGGTTTTGGGTTTTTAGAATTTTATCATTGTTCATTTGTATGGATTTATGTTTTGATTCGGGATTCGAGTTCTTAACTTTTATTTAGTGGTACTACTTTGTCTACTCCACATTTATCTTTCTTATTATTCCTCTGTTTGCTTTTCCCTCTTGACTTTGTAAATGACTGTGATATGTTGTGGATTATTTTGTTTCAAGGAAAGCTTTGCTGAGGGTATTGATTATTGTTATCATATTAGATTGATTTATAGTATAAGCCACTTAATTAGGCTCCTTTTTTTGACATGGATCACCGTAAATGTTCTCATTGTCACTTCATATTGATTATCTTCCGATTGTGAAATAATTGTCTCTATTGCCTTTTGAGATTTGAACTTTGATTGGTGATCTCTTTCCAAATATTTCAATTAGATTTATAAAGATATATTAATATCATGGGAGCTGCTTAAGTTTGGCTCTGAAAATATTTTGAGAGAGAAATTGTCAAAGTTAGACCGCAAAAGCCAACAGTAGCAACTCTTCAAGATTGGAGGTAGCATTTTTGTTGTTATTTTTTTGGTTAATTGCTTCATGCTCTTAAAACTTTTGATGTGCAAACTATTAATGTATGTGGAAGTTTATGATTGCTAAGTAGAGCTTGATCTTTAATCTCCAGAATTAATAGTCTCTATATGTCTTATTTTAATCTTAAAGGACGTTATTGTGGTGCCTCTGAATACAAGGTTGTTGTGTTTTGCGTAATGTTTCCTTTGAACCTACACTAGTGGAAAAAACATCAAGTGCTCCGGTTATAAACCGTACAAGTGCTCCGTATTTGACCCGTAGCATACGCCATACGAGCACTTGAGCATTTATCAAGTGCTCCGGTTTTCAACCGAAGCACTTAGATTCACAAGTGCTCCGGTTGTATTAAAAACCGGAGCACTTGTGAATTTTATGTGCTCAAAATAAGTCAAGTGCTTCGGTTGATAAGGGAAAACCGGAGCACTTGGTTCACAAGTGCTCCGGTTTTCTCTTATCAACCGGAGCACAACCGGAGCACTTGAGCGATTTTAAAAAAAAAAAATTCTAAAACCTGCTACCCTTGCTGACCGGCAGCATGGGTAACAAGTCTTAGACAACCAGAAGTGCAGTAGTCTCTTTTAGTCTATTCAAACATCAAAATATAAAGTTAAAGTTCAAATACAACATGTCAAACACACAAAGGCATAGTGCAACAGAATAAATATCAGAGGAGCATTTCATGTGAAAATCATGTTTCCTACATCTAGCTCCCAAAATCCTGTAGCCAATAGTGTAGCCATCTTCTTAAGGAGAACCAACAATTGATCACCCGTGTGAAGTAAATATAATTAAGGGGTAGGAAACCGCAACGTAAATATAAACAAAGGTCATAGTCAAAGTAATTTTAACACCAAAGATCACGTTCATTCTTCATAAATCGAGTCCCGTAAATCGATCGCCTAATGACTTGACAACACTTGGACACTCTTACCCATCTCTACGTAACATATGGTAAAAATTAAAAGGGGAAAGTAGACTTTATTTTCACTTTACTTGCTTGGACACATTAAATAAAATAATCATGGCATTCATTAAGAATTTAACTATAGTTGATAATTTATTATTAGACCTAGAGTTGTGCACTCTGTGAAGTTAAGTAATCAGACTAATAAAAAATGCTCAATAACTACACAATCAAGGAGGACCTAGTGTTAGAATCCAACCTTCCTTTACTTGTCTTTTCCTTAGTTTAAGCTTTCCAGTATATTTGTTTTATGTTTCTAGCCTTATGTTTAAGTTTCTAGGCCATCATATGTTAGTGTGTTACCATAGAAAGTGTGCTAAAAAAAATTCCTGGACACAGAAGGAAGATGCTTACCCATTTTAGCACAGAAGAGCATATCTCTTCTTATATAACATCAGCAATGAAGTTGATATAATCGGGCGGTTCCAATTCTTAGCTAAGCTTGTCCTCTTTGCATTCCTAAGAACAGCTAATGCATTTTCAGGGTATAGACCCATTGCAGATTCACCAGAGAGCATCAATGAATCAGCTTGCTGCCGAACTGTTTCAGATACATCAGCAACTTCAGCTCTAGTAGGTATGGGATACTCAATCATGGATTCAAGGAGCTGAGAGGCAACAATTACGGGCTTATTGAGCTGCCTACACAGATGAACAATTCTCTGCTGAGCAAATGGAACCTACTCCAGAGGTATATGTGAACCCATGTCTCCTCTAGCAACTATAGCTCCATCAGAAGCTCGTATGATCTCTTCCAAGTTCTTCAGCGAATCAACACTCTCAATTTTAGCAATTACAGCAACATCTCTGCACATCAAAAATGAAAGTTCAGTTTTTACTTGGAAAAAGCATTCTGGAAGGAGCAGAAAACGATTAGATTTGAAAAGAAAACAATGAATTGAGCATGCGTGCACGCACGCACACAAATAAGAATAGTTTATCCAATGAGACTGGAAGAATCCACGCCTTCGGCTACCACAAAATCAATATCCAACCTTAGATGTGATTGTTGGGAGCATACTGTTACGTTGTTGAACCAGTCTTCCCTTCCTCCACAATGCCAGATTAGCGCGGGGCAACAATAAACCAGGATCAGTGCACAATCACTTGATATCAGGGCCAACTTTCTCAACAACCTCAAAGCGGACCATACCCCCATCCACAAGAAGTTCATCACCCACTTCAACATCTATCACATTAGGAACAAGATAATTAAAAAACAATTCCCTACATCTCTATGGCTCTTCCCGCAAAAGATACAATATAAAACATACCTTCAGCAAAACCATCATAACTCACATTAATGGTGCGCTCTGGGTGATTTGCCTCAAAAGACCAGATGCTAAAGGTCCAAATATGACCATCCTGAAGAGCTCAAAGTAAACACATCAGTTGAAAGGGTGTGATCTATCCTAATACAACCATTTTGATAGCTCATTTGAAGAAAGCATATTGATAATATGATATTTAGCTAAAGTTTAACTATAGTCTGATTATGTTTAAGTTTCTAAACAACAACTATGGCACAATAATCTCGGCTATATCGAAAAACAAAAAAGACAGACCTGATTTCTAGAGAAAAGATTCTCAATGCACGGAAACACATTGAAAGAACAAAAGCATAGACCTGATTATCACACTAATTGACAAAAAACTGCCATAAGCAATCATTTATTCAATACATGAAATAAGCTAAAGCCGACCAATTGAAAGAATTTGTAAGCTATTTATCAAAGAACTAAAGAAGTAATAACAAAACGACGAGCAGACTGCAAGACTCATGATTAGACATATCTAGTTTATTTATGTTTTGGTTTCTTAAAGGTATTTTAGTATAAGAGAACCATGAGACTATTTAAGTGCAAAATATAACAAGTAATAGAGTATTAAGTCAATATCAAGCAATAGTGTGTTTAAAGGTTCAAATCAATTAGGGGAAAGAACCAGTTAAAGAGTGTATAAGAAGCAATAAACAGCAAATAATATACTATTAGGTCATTATTAACTAATAACATGCTTAAAGGATAAAGTAAAGAACATGGAAACATTATTGAGTAATACAGCAGACTCAAATATCCAAATTAAAGTAATGGGGATTCCTATCCATCTCCATACTATGTCCACAACATATAGCATATGATACCAAAGGCTCGTAGCCTCTCCATATACTACTCATTATGTACCTGAACACTCCAAGCAATCAACCAATGATACTCCAAACCAAACGATTGCCAAATAATTACGTCCAAGTGAACCTATAAACAAATCTAACACGAATACTTCTATTAGTACTCAATATTCACAAGTGCAGATGTAGTCAATTAAGTGACCAATACAACACATTATATACTAAACCACAACCTAGGGCAGGCTATACATAGTTACATACACTAATGAAATCCCATCATAATATTGAAATGAATCAGTGCACACATTCAGTCCCACCATAACATTGATTGTTTAGCAAATACACCAAAAGGTAGTTTCATGTCGCTCTTTCAGATATCATGTATGTGTTATGCCAAAGTTTCACATACTAAGAGTTTTTAAAGGGGTTTAAGAAAATTACCGATACACTAATTACAAAAACCTCACAACAAAGGAGTGGATTGATGTACATATATCACTAAGTAAAACAACCTCATAATGACCAATGTAGTAACTTTTATATGCATAAAAAAGCAGAGATATGAAGAACAACACAGGAAATCTCTTGTCCATTAAAAAAGAAACCCTAAAGGCTAAAATGATTCTATAATTCTATTTAGGAATGCAAAATTTGAAGAAAACGACAAATATTGAATACAAATTCAATACTAAACGCCCATGAGAAAAAGTTCAAAAGTCACTTGAGGCAAAACCGAAAGATCTACAAAAAATTAGGGTTCGATGACTGATAATTAGAGCGAAACTTTCGGGTTTGAATCGATGGGGCTTCTTCACACCGTCGGTAGGTTGCCAGATACACTAGAGAACAGAAGGCGGGTTTTGAGATGATGGCGACCGTTAGAGAAGGAGGTCGGTTTTGATTCACTACTCCGGTGATACACTATAAATTATTGATATATTAGAAATTGCAGATAAAAAATGCGAATATGACGAATAAAAAGTATAAAGATATGCAACATTCACATTGCGCGTATCTATATCAGTCCTTATATATGTTTGATTGCCTTTTATCTTAACTTTAAGAAGGTCCAAGGGTATTACAACATGATGGCATGACTATATATAAACTATACTACATAGAATATCTCATAATCAACTACATTCTTTTGATTACTTTAATCTACTTATCTATGCACATTCTAAACTACTTGGTATCTAGTGGATCGAATTTGAACTGCATAAAATTAACACATTACTTCAAGCTTCTTATTTTTCTCTATTCTCAATTTCTCATCCCTTTTTACACCTATTTCTATTATTTCTCAAAATTATTATGTCATTACTTTATTTATGTAGTTCTTTCAAGAAAGGGAAAGAACAGATAGAATTAGGAGTAAGATAAGAGGTTTATAGTAATGCATTAAGACACAAAATGAAATGAAATCCAACAAAACATGAAAAGAAATTATGTTTGCGTGAAAGTTTGTTTATTTTCATGCCAACTCGTCAAAGATCTTCCATTTTCTATTAATATTCCTAAAAGTCATATTCATCAACTGTCGAAATCTAAATTTGCATAATCAACTGACATTATCTCAAAACACACTAAATATACTACATTATGCACAGATCTGCTATCAATTCAAACTATCAAAAAAACAGAACCAAGCAAAACACAATCAGATCCACAACCAATCGAATCACACCGAATCAAATTATAATCAAATTCAACCACACAAACAACCTACAAAACCGCAATCCAAATAAGTCACTGAAAAAACGTATGATCCAGACAAAATCAATCTATATTAAACTGAGAAACAAGCGTCATTACATCATAAGTTCATCACAAAAACTGTATGATCCAGATAAAAATTTCAGCTAAAATTCTTGAAAATTAACAACAAATTCATAATATTATCAAAAACGAATCCAGAATTGAAAAAATGACGAAATCGACGAAAAGAGAGAAATTCAATGGAGTGAAAAATACCTTCGAAACGTTCCTCGAAGAAGACTTTAGCAGATGCGATAGCGAAAAGAGAGAGAAAGCTAGGGTTTCATCCCCGATTCTCCATTGTTAACTCTATTAGAAATTATTCATAATTTTTATTCACGAGTGATGGAGGAGAGAGAAGGAGACAAAAACTAAATTAAAGAGGGAAGAGATTGCAGATTCACCTGCCACCATGAGAGAAGGAGAAAAGCATGCTGGTTGTGTCTGTCACTCCATCATCAAGGAGTCATGGCGGTCGTCCGCCGTGACGTCGTCTGCTCTCGCATTAGGGTTATGAGTTGGGTCTTGGGAATGGAGAGGACGGGGTGTGAATGACAGATAAGAGAGTGACGAGGGAATTAGGATAGAGAGAGGTGTTCAAGTTCAACGAAGGAATTGGAGATGGGAGGAGAGTAAATGCGGGTGCAAGACTTGGAAGGAGGGAGTTTTAGGGCCCAATAGAACACTCAAGTGCTCCGATTTTCGGCCCAACCGGAGCACTTGAGATCCTTTTTTTTTCAAAAATGAAACAAAGACCATGTGCTCCGTTTTCAAGCTCAACCCAAGCACTTGATACGTAGCACAAGCATTTTTTCCCACTAGTGCTAGCAGATAAGCACTTGATATGTACCCTATTTCTATTTGGCTTGTCTTGCAGCGATATATTATAACAAATGACTTATCGAGGGAAGAGAACGAGGGACATACGTGCAGTGATAAATGAGCAGCCTAGTTCATTGTCTTCACAGTCACCACGTGTTGCACATGTAGCAGCCCGCACTTCCGAGCTGCTAGCTAATCACGCTTAACATTCATAATTCTCAATTATCATTTAATAAAGCTCAAATTACATTCTCTTACAATGGAAACATAACTTACAATCCGATCTTGGACATGTGGGTCATGGGCCCACAAAATTAATATCTTTAAATAACTTCTAAATACAAATCATCTTTAATCATCTCCAAATTGTATGATAAGAAACCATAGGAATCATTATGTGTTGACCACCAAACTTGCTTGAACATCTCACTCAACAATTAACTTTCAGTATTCCTGATCTTTTATCTACCCTTGAAAATACATATTACCTACAAAATAACTAAGAATAAACTCTACTCCTACCAGGACAAGTTCCAAGAACAAAATCAGAGAAACTGAGTACACACTGTCCAACCAGAAAATCTTTTTGGTGGCTTAAAACGTTTTTACGTGGTTAAGCTTCTCTTACAAAATATTTAAAATCAAGATATAGAGAAGTCATAAAGAAAGAATAATATAACAAATACTTGTACATTATTTACAATGTTACTTGTTTAAAATAGTAATTTAAGTATCTCACATAATAGATAACATATATTTTCAATTAGGAGAACCACAAGAATCCCATAGAAACTAATACGACCTTCCAAAATCAATTATAAGACATAGCAGTATCTTCCACTCTTGTATTTCAAATATAATAACCTTTAATCCAAATATATAATGTAGGTAACTCCTTTAGTAAATTTCTATCAAGGTTCTTAGTAAATTATCCGCATATTCGGCTCATGAATTCCTCAAACTCGGGCGAGTAGAACTTTGCTCAGAAATAAAGTTTGAGATAACTTTCCACGATATCATTTATATATTTAAATACATATTCAATATTTTTTTTCAAAAAGCATACTATAATGGGGAAGAGAACACGAATAGAGTTGCCATCCAGGCGAATTCTCTACACTTTTACAAGGGACGTCTCCCTCTTCCGTTATGTACTACTTGCAAGACTTTTCAAGACATGTCCCCAGAATACAGAATATCATAATACAGAATGTTGTTCATCACTGCTCTAGCAGCTTCTTACCCTCACAAAAACATAATCCATAATTTATTATTTTCTAAAACTTAAATTCAAACTTCTCGAGTCAAATATATCATAATCTTATAACATAATCGCACTTGGGTTTTCATATACAAGCTCAATTTGTTTGATAAACACATTATACTCGAATTTCTAGTAACTTAGTATAAATCCATCATTTATGAAATCCATTTGCTAAAAGTACTCAAATACGGACTTCAAAGAAATATAGTCCAATTCCATAAGTTTATCATAATTGAAGCCTAAAACATAGCTTACCAATCAGAATCCCAAAATAGAAATTACATCTTGTATAAACTTTATATCTTAGCTACAAAAGTTCTCTGCTGAGATTTATCTTGCAATTTAATGCTATTTAGCAACCTATACAACTTATATTTTATTATTATCACTAATGCTTCCTCTAACACGATTTGGTGCTTAACATACATTTTAATACTTGGATCTCTCATACTTGAACTACTAATCTTCTCGTAACCCCATGGTGTAGACCCTAAAAATTTCCATAACGTAATTGGAATCAACTCTATTACCCTAAGTTCAACATACACAAATGATATTTGTATCCCCAACCTTATTTTCTCTTCTTGCCTCAATTATTCGTTTGGACTTGTAATCCTATATATATTTAAGCTTAACACCCATATTAATCTTATATTTAATTTCCTTCATTATCATATCCTACAACTAATTTTACAATATTCCAACAAGAGATTAACATTACTTTAACTCCTCTTTACATTAACCTTACTCCTTCAAATTAGAAAATGAACATCTAGTATCTATTATTTATTCTAGTTCGATATTCATAGGATAAGATTCCAAATTCGTATAATATTACATCCTCTATTCCTCTTACAATTCCCATAACTTAGGCAATATATAGAAAATATGAAATTACTATTTAATACTCCTTCAACTCTTTAAATATTTGACTCTTATATTACCATTATGGCATTCTCAACCATAATATTACTTAACTTGATGTATGTTATTCATGACATACCATTAGTAGTTAACTCATCTTTGAGACTCATGATGTTCTTGCACAATTTTTATAAACCCATTAAGGGGTATTTAGACTCTGAAACTTATTCCCGAATTACAACTTTAATCATCAAGTCGACTGCCTCATACAATAATTTATATTCGTAACTGAACTCCGCAACAACCAAGTCATTACCCAAATTCTTTAACATGTACCAAACCCAACTTCCTCAAAGTTCCCTCAAGATATCTCTACATGATTTATTTTAAATTTTATTCTGAATTTCTTTTCCACACGAAACAAAATTGTAATACTTAGTTCATGGCTTCTCAAACTCGTAGCTTCCAATAGTCAAATCCATGTATCTCAAAGTTTCTTATTATATTTAAAATCTTATTCCATACTCAGGTCGGAATCGATATACGAAACTAAAACCTCCTGTCAACCACAATATACTCGAATTCCCGATAACTTGGAGTATACAGACTCTTTGTAACCCCTTAATATCTATACATATCCTAGTGTAGATATAGCCATGTCCCATACATTTTCAAATATTCTAAAATAGTGCTCACTAATTATATCGAACTTACGTAATTACTCTATTGAGTTACCATATTTATCATCATAATATTAAACACATTGCGAATCTCTAGATGATATAATTTACCCTTTTATAATACACATTTAAGATACGAATTACTATACTATGCTGTTTCTAATAATCTTCTCCCATAAAGTTCATATTTGACTATTCGTAATTATGAAATCTCTATACAAATCCTTAGGTCACATAGCACTTAACAACATTCTGTTCTTGAAATCCCATTAACGGATAAACTGTAACATTGAAACTCCATAATCTTAAAATCTTGTAAATCATTGGAGGCTTAATCGAATTCCTCAAAATTCAACAGATTACTTAATATAGCTATACGAAGTCGTTCAATTTAGAAAATCACAATTATAATTACATTGATCGAGAACTCTTTCCTAAATATTTGCCCATAACTTATATATCATATCTTAATACATAGGTGGTTGAGTTACTTACAATATTAGATCTTAAAAACCAAAATATACTCATCATAATTCATGATCAAAGATTTGCTATATAAACCTTGGTATTTACTATTTACGATGCAACTATTAAAACAAACCTTCATGAATTTACCCAAATATATACATATTCCATAAAAAACCAAGTTCAAGGTGAAAACTAATCCTTTCATGTAATCGGAGAATCTCAAAAGTACCAATTCTAGTTCGAAGGTGGTAAGACAATGTGTGCCTTGACCCAACTCTTAATATTGCTTCATTAGCATATAATCCTTGTATACCAAGTAGACCAGGTTATTGGTCGGGTCAGGGTCGGTGCGGGTCGGAAGTGGGTTGGGTCTTAAGAGGGTCACATCATGTAGGGCCGATAGCGGGTCGGGCCAAACAGGTAGCGGGCCGATAGCGGGTCGATAATGGGCGGGTCGGTAAACGGGCAAGAAAAACAAGGAACAAAGAGAGCCAAAAGTGAGTATAAATGAATACGAATTCGTACATATAATATTATTTAAAAAATCTATTTTCTTTTTCAAAATTATTAGGTTTTTTTGTTGGCCCAATAACGGCCATGTCCAATAAAGCCCTGTCCAATAAAAGCCCTATAAATTTGACCCTAACCCTTTAGCCATTGGGCTACCCTGTCCAATAACCAGGTCTAATACCAACCGATATATGAACTCCACAATAATTCACCACAAAACACTAGCTATCATTACAGAATATATTAAATGATTAAACTTCCCAAATACAATTCGTTCACTTAGTTAACTGAAATCCCATAAACAAAACCCATGGACTAATTTATAACTCCATGACTCAATCCCGATATCATTTGTCATTAAAATATAACAAGACCTCATATCTCTTGGAAAAACTAGCTTACAATGATGATCTCAATTACTTATGTCTTAAGATTCTATAAACTGATATAGCATCGCTTATTCATCATACTACACCAACCAAATTCAATCCATAAAAGATGAAAATGTATAAACTGGTCATGAAGTTGATTTAAGTAAATGAAACTAGTGCGCACTTGTCCCGTGAACTCAATTGAAATCTTGGATAAAGAGACTCTAGTGTGTAAAACTCCATACATTATACTATTAAAATATTTCAAGCATAATTAACAAGATTCTATTTCATAATTTATTTTGTGTAGAAATCATACTGAACCTGAATAATAAGTCACAGTAAGTTTTAACTCAAAAACTAATCATTTTCTCAAAAATCACAATGAATAAAATAGATTTCACATAAGCTGATTTTTTTTATCAATAAGCAAGATAAGAGCCAAACTGAATTGAAGAAGAAGACTATCCAAGGATTAGATCACTATGACCAGATTTGATTTTTACCATTTCATGAAAATAGGTAGAGAAGATGTCCACTTATGCCAAACTCATAATCGGATTATAGGGAAATGATGAAACAACTTAACACATATTGTAAGATAATTGATTCCTCCATTGTCTCATTAACATAGGAGAGTATATATACAAGCTAAACTTGCCTAATACAAAATATTACTGAAATATTCACATCCCTAAATATGAATATTAACATACACAATAATATTTACATATACTCTAATACACCCCCGCAGTCATAGCGGGAGGAGGACGTACGCTAAGACTGTCCCGAAAATCAGTGAAAAGGATAAGCGGAAGCCCCTTGGTGAAAATATCAGCAATCTGATAACGAGATGGGACATGAAGGACGCGAACTTCAACGCGCGCCACTTTTTCGCGTACAAACAAAATATCCAACTCAATCTGCTAAGTACGTTGATGTTGGACAGGATTACCAAAGAGGTAAACAACACTAACATTATCACAATACACCAAAGTCGACTTCTTAATGGGACAATGAAGTTCCAGAAGAAGGTTTCGATGCCAACAAGACTCGGCAATGACGTTAGCCACACCACGATACTCAGATTCTGCACTAGAACGGGACAAAGTGGCTTGATGTGTGGAGGACCAAGAGATCAAATTATCACCCAAAAATATACAATAACCAGATGTGGAACGGCGTGTGTCAGGGCAGCCACCCCAATCGGCATCTATGTAAGAAACAAGACCGGTGATAGAGGAGGGATACAAATGTAAACCAAGATGAAGAGTACCCTGAACATAACGCACAATGCGTTTGAGAGCATGCATGTGCTGCTCCCGGGGGTCATGCATATAGAGGCACACCTGTTGGATGGCATAGGAAATATCAAGCCGCGTGAAAGTCAGGTACTGTAAGGCACCTACAAGACTGCGGTAAAGAGTAGGATCCACAATCGGTGAGCCAGAAGTGGCACCCAGTTTAGATTTAGAATCAACTGGGGTAGCAGAAGGCTTACAGGAAGTCATACCAGCCCGTTCAATAATTTCCTGTGCATATTTCCGCTGAGAGAGGAAAAGACCATTGGCATGACGAGTAACTGCAATGCCTAAAAAATAACTCAGAGGACCCAGATCTTTCATGGCAAACTCAGATCCAAGATGAGTATTGATAGACTGACGAAGAGTGTCCGAAGATGCAGTAAAAATAATGTCATCAACATAAAGAAGAAGATAGGCCATGTCCTTACCCTTTCTGTAGATGAATAAGGAATGATCAGATTTACTGTGAGTAAAACCCATAGTGGCAACATAATCGGCAAAACGTTGATACCAAGCCCGAGGAGCTTGCTTAAGGCCATAAAGAGACTTCTTCAAGAGGCAGACATAATCAGGATGAGTAGAATCACGGAAACCAATAGGCTGATGCATATACACAGTTTCTGAAAGGTGCCCATGTAAGAAGGCATTTTTGACATCCAGCTGATGAATACCCCACGATTTAGAAAGAGCAAGACTAAGAACGGTGCGGATGGAGGCCGGCTTGACAACCGGACTAAAAGTCTCACCACAATCAACTCCCACTGCGCGGACTCCGCCATCACCAACAAGACGAGCTTTGTGTCTTTGAAGGACACCATTAGAGTCTTCTTTATGAGCAAAAATCCACATACAACGAATAATATTAACATCAGCAGGACGGGGCACCAACTCCCACGTCTTATTTTTAATAAGAGCATCATATTCATCTAGCATGGCTGCTTTCCAATTAGGGTCAAACAAGGCTGTGATGGGTGTCTTAGGAAGAGGAGACTTTGTGACACTGGAGGTGAGATTAAAAAGCCTTTTGGGCTTAACTATGCCATTTTACAGCCTAGTAGTCATGCGAGAGGAATGGGAAATGGTGGGAAGAGGTGGGTGGGCCACGGGTGAAACGGGCCCAAAGAAAGCATGGGACGGAGAGTTGATGTTTGTGGGGTTGGGGTCTGCTGAGTGTAAAGGAGAGAGGGGAGTTGTAATTTATGGGCTGGAGGATGTAGATTGGGCCAAGGGGGTAGGAGATGGGCCAGGAGCTGAAAGGTGCGGAGTAGAAGGGGGGAGCAGCGAGGAGTCCCACGTGGGGGAGGGACCAGAAGCAGGAGGCCCAAAGGCTGGCCCCTTATCAGTCGGTCCAGCTGGAGGAGTTTGGGTCGAGACAGGTTGGTCTGGGATTGGGTTTGTGGAGGCAGACCAAGGTAATGCGAAAAAAGGAGAAGTTCTAGGACCCAAAAAATCATAAGTAGAGGAAGTAGGAGTATGAATTTTGGCAAATAGGAAAGATGATTCATCAAAAACCACATGACGTGAAATGATGATTTTACGACTCGGAATATCATAGCACTTATAACCCCGATAATTAGACGGATAGCCTAAAAACACACAAGGAGTGGACCTAGCTTGAATTTTATTGGTCGTAGTGGAAGGATAAAGAGGGTAACACAAACAACCAAAGACCTTCAAATGTGAGTATATAGGATCACGTCGATATAGAGTTTGAGTCGGAGATTTATTCCCAATAACCTTAGAAGGAAGGAGATTGAGCAAATAAGTGGCCATTTGAAGAGCATGATGCCAAAAGGAGGGAGGCATAGAGGCATGATGAAGCAAGGTACGCATGACATTGTTTATAGACCGGATTTTTCTTTCGGCTTTGCCATTTTGGGAAGAGGTATGAGGACATGAAAAATGAAAAGACATGCCATAGGCCTCAATAAAAGAACGAAAGGGACCATTGTCATATTCTTTACCATTATCACATTGAAAACACTTTATTTCCCGCTCAAATTGAGTCTTAACAAAAGCACGGAAAGAAATGAATAAATCACGTACTTTAGACTTGTGCGAAATAGGAAATGTCCACAGAAAATTAGTGTAATCATCAAGAAAGAAAACATAGTATCGGTGACCCGAAGTGCTTAACACTGGTGAGGTCCAAACATCACTATGAACAATATCAAATGGCAAAGATGTAGAAGACAATGAATCATATATAAAACGACAATTTTATTTGCTTTCCCAAAGGACAAGATTGACAAAAAAATGAATCCAGAATCTTATTACATTGAATGAAATGATCGTTGCTAAGAGAGCGTAAAACAAGAGCTCCGGGATGGCCTAATCTATCATGCCATAAAGAGGGAGATAAAGCTGCAAATGTGGTGGGCGAAGTGGGCCGAGCTGGAGAAGTGGTAGTAAGAGGATAAAGGTCACCCAAGCTATTACACCTCATGAGATCCATCCCCGTCCGAAAATCCTTCACAGAAAACCCAAAGGGATCAACCTCAACAGACACCCAATTATCATTAGTAAACTAACGAACAAAAATGAGATTTTTTATTAGTTTAGGTGCATGAAGGACATTTTTCAAAGATAAGGGAGGATGGGGAGGAGACAAGGATGATTGACCACAACCCAAAATAGGAATAGCATGACCATTGCCAACAATAATATTGCGGTTATTGCTCAAATTAAAATAAGACGTGAGAGTACCTTGATTTGCAGTCATGTGAGAGGTGGCACCGGTATCCATATACCACTGTTCATCAGGTGGAGTAAGAGTGAGAGTGTGCATGGGCTGTTGACTCACTGTTGCAGCGTGGGCTTGCGGAGGTTGCTGGCCCATCAAACCAGGAGCACGAACTGGACGCCGCTTTTGAGAGTAGTGGGGTAGGGACATGGTGGGCGGGCCCAAGGTCTTTGCCGCTGTGCCCAACCATACCACCCTTGGTTCTGTTGTTGCGTCCATGAGGGCTGCACTTTCCCATGATGCTGCTGCTGAGTATTACCACGTCCACCGGGGCCACGCCTCTTGCCACGACCACCACTGCCACTCTTCCCTTTGCCACCGCTGCCCCGGTAGCCACCACCACCGCCCTTTGGTTTTTTATTATTATGGTGACCACGGTGAGAATGTTGAGGGGGATAAGAAGCCCCATCATTAGTTGTGGAAGGAGTGACAGTAACAAGAGTCGAGTCATCATCGGCGGCGTCTTAAATCACCATATTTTGTTCAGCCAAAAGAAGAGTGGATCGGGCATGTTCAAATGCTGGAAGAGGATTACAATGTTCAATGAGCGGAGCCACGCTATTATAAGCGTCGCTAAGACCACCACAAAGGCGTAGGACTAACCTTTGATTGTTAACCGGAGCGCCGACATTCGACAATTGATCAGCAAGAGTCTTCAACTTTTGACAATACGCAGCCATGTTAGGGAAATCACGAAGTTTAATAGCCGAGAATTGTTGTTCGAGAATCACGGCCCGAGATTCCTTATTGTCAAGAAAAATATTCTCCAACCTTGTCCATGCTTTGTATGCCGTAGAACTGGGCTCAAGTATGGTATAAAGGAGGTCCAATGAGATGGTCCCATACATCCATTGAAGAACGACCGCATCGAGACGTTCCCACAGTTCTTTATCCTCCGCGGATGTCGGCGCCGGAGTTGTGTTCTCCTTGCTTGGAATAATGTGGTCTAAAACTTGGTAGACCTTGGCATGGATTTTAAATAATTCTGCCCAAGAATCATAGTCCACCTTCTCAGTTTCAAGAGTGATAGGAATAAAACTCTTGATGTTGTTAACGATAAGTGCGGGGTGTATAACAACCTTAGTTTCGATCATGGTGGGGAATGCGATGAGTCATGGCGAGTGCACGAAAAAAAATGGCACGGCTAGGGTAGGATTGAAAGGAAAAGAAGGAAACTAACCTAGGCAAGCTGATACCATGTAAGATAATTGATTCCTCCATCATCACATTAACATAGGAGAGTATATATACAAGCTAAACTTGCCTAATACAAAATATTACTGAAATATTGACATCCCTAAATATGAATATTAACATACACAATAATATTTACATATACTCTAATACATATGAAATCAGAATTTGAGTGCTTTAAATTAAAAAGAAAGATGGAAGTCTGATTATACCTTGATAAATGTAGCTCAAACTGAATTTGGTTCTTTTATGAACTTAATGATGTCAAAAAGAAGAACACCAAAGATACGTCGGCAATAAAAACGAACGAAAAGGGGGGGAGATATGTGCAGCAACGCAATTCGGCAGAGGAGAGAGAAACGCACCACCACAAATACGAAGAAGAGAAGATTTGAGACAGAACAACAGCAAAATCTCGCCACGGCGGCGACGCAATCATCAGCAGCATAGCCAAGAAACAGACAACAGCAAAGCCGAAGAGAGAGATTTTAGCGAGAGAAAGGGGACTGGAGATTGAGAAGAAATCGGGGCTTCTTTTCTTTTGGGTTTTTCCTATCTCAACTCAATTTGGGGTAATTAATCTCAAAATCTTCAAAGCCACAATTGACAACTCAAAAGAATTGGGATATTTGTCTTCAGGAGATGATGACACAAATGAGGAGAAAGAATGAGAGAATTGTTGTTGTTTTTTTTTTTCTTTCCTCCTTTTTGAAATTGATAAGGGTATTTTTGTAATATTAAATTATAGATCAAAAATCTTAGTTTGCTCCAAAATATAGTTAAACTTAGAAGTATAAATGTAGATTTTAAATACTTAATTAAAATAATAATTACAATTACCTTTTAATAAAAGTTGGTTAAGAATTGGGCTATTACAGCACACACCTCTCCTTCGACCGAAATTGCATCACAACCAAACAAAAAAAAACCCTCCAATCACAGCCATATGAAGTTCCTTCTAATGATAGATTTGGACCATTTTGTCCATCAAGTGTCATTGCAACAAAGGTTATATCTCCGTGTTCGCGTACAGAAAGTGCAACAACTAGCAAACCAATAGCTACATGGAAAAACCCACCTTATATTACATCAAAACCAGTCAAAATCCCTTATACTTCTGGTCATATCTCACCTCTCAACCCATCTACTGTTACATCAAAACAGCTCAAAGTCCCTCTTACTTCCTCCGTTCATATCCCACCTCTCAATACATCAACTATTACATCAAAACCGCTCAAAACCCCCACTGGTTCCTCCGGCCATATCCCACCTCTCAACACATCTACTATTACATCAAAACCGCTCAAAATCCCTCATCCTTCTTCTGGTCATATCCCACCACTCAACCCTTCTACTATTACATCAAAACCGCTCAAAATCCCACATCCTTCTTCTAGTCATATCCCAACACCTCTCAACCCATCTACTATGACATCAAAATCGCTCAAAATCCCTCATCCTTCTTCTGGTCATATCCCACCACTCAACCCTTCTACTATTACATCAAAACCGCTCAAAATCCCACATCCTTCTTCTGGTCATATCCCAGCACCTCTCAACCCATCTACTAGTACACTAGTGGAAAAAAGCTCATCCGATGCGGTCAAAATAGGGCTTACTGATTCGGTTTTGGTCCGCATCGGGTGGGCTCGCAGCAGTTTGTAAAGATTAACTGATCCGGTCCTAAACCGGATCAGTTAATCATTTACTGATCCGGTTTTGAGGGAAAACCGGATCAGTTAATCATATTAACTGATCCGGTTTTCCTCAAAACCGATCAAAAACCCCCCCCCCAAAAAAACCAACTTTTTTTTTTTTTTTGCATTTTTTCATTATTAATCGATACAAAATCAATAGTATATATCAAAACTCATTTTATTAAGCATATTATGCTTAATTGAAGCATAAGCATAAATAATTAGATACATAAAAATATTTACTACAATTTTAACATCATACTCAACGAGCTCGCTGCATCCTTCAATAGCATAAAGATAGCAGAAGCATATGCATCCTCAGTCATTGAAGTAAATCCAAGGCTTCTCAAGTCTTGAACCACCTTTCCAATGTTCGTGATTAATAAACTGTTATCTGAGAGTTTCTTCCGATTATAGTGTTCATCAATATCCATCTCACCAATGTTTGTTTAGGAATTAAGAGGCACTTTTCTACTTGTACACATTGAAGAGAGCATGAGCAAAACAATTGACTTGTTCATTGCCATGGTCACCGGATACCAAGTCTGACAGGGAAATAAAAATCACCAAGGTTAAGTGGTTAACACTATCTTGTAAACATGCCAGCCTCCAATGGTGAAACCTTTGCTGATTGCAAAACCTTTAAATATTATTTACCAAATCTGCTTTTTCATATGGTTTAAGCACTGAATTGAATTTGGTATCTGAAGAACCATTGAGCCATAAATCTGTTGAGGCTTCGTCTCCCAGAATAACAGGCATCCTATCTGTACATCAAAATGAAGTATATAACAAGTCAACAAACATAACTTTCATAGCCCTTATCTCAACAACGACCAACATAGGCAATAAGGTTGCAGTAACAAGATATTGAAATCACAAACAAGAAATGATCTCCATCTTTATACAGGATTATTGGAGATAAAATGAGGCAGTATATTTTCCAACATGTAAAATAGATAATGTTAAATAACAATAAACTCTAGGGTATTTCACCAATTATAAGAGGCAGAGCCTATTTTCCATTAACAGAATTCCCCGTTGTCACGTATAATAAAGAAGGCAATTGTCCCATACTAAAGCTCACACTGCATCATTGAGAAAAGAAGAAAGAAACAGAGAACACAACTAAAAGAATCAGATAATCAAGTCCTGTTACATTGTATATTACTCAATATGTCACCACCAAAGGTACGACAACCGTCGCCTACATGCATCGATTAAAATAGCAAGAGTAAGTAGAAAGTGACCTTTATCAAGCACTCTCATTCTCGTCTAGCAAAATTATTGATTTGACAATGTGCTTCGACTCACTGAATACTACCAACATGTAACCCACCTGATGTTCTCCTTTTCACTTCTTCAACCCCCTACCCCTCTCTCCCCTCCCCGCCTCCCCCCTCCCCCGATCCCTTCAGCTAACATTGAATCAAACAAAAAGAAAACCATCTCTAGTAAGCAGTATCGGGAAATTGATTACCATGTAGCCACTTAAGATTTGATGATGAATCGGAAGTTATGATGGTAAATGTGTAGATAATTTCTCCTGCAAGATACATTAAAAAAAAAAGATGTAAGAGACTATAGGGGGCAAGGACATCCAGATTTGTTCAATACATATTGCAAAGTTTTGACGACTGATAGGGTTCATCACCACTGGAGGTCCAGCAGTTCGCAGCCATGCCTGGAATTTCTTGTTCGATTCTTCAAACCATTCTTTGTTTGATACAGTTGATGGCGTCGTTCCTAGAAATAATCAAAAATTGATTTTTTCCAAATTTTCTCATATTTCGCTAGATCGAGAAAAATTGAAGATAAAAACAGGAGAAAAATTGCGATTTATGTTAAATTTGAGTTGAATTTACCTCCGAAAATCTTCTGGTCAAACATTATGTAATCGCAAAGCATAAGCAATGACAAAGGATCCGACGAGAGATCCGACGATGTATTTACCCGCCATAGCTGAACTTCAAAGCCTGAAAAAATGGTGAGGTGGTCGGCGCCGTCGATGAGAGGGAAGGAGTGAGGGTGAGAGAGGGAAAATCGGATTAGGTTTCTCATGGGATATGAAAGGAGATAGATGGGCTGATAAAACGCAAAATGAAAGGGGAGTGGGCTTGGGTTGGGTGAAGGAGGGAAACGCGGGTTTTTCCTTTAGAAAAATAACGGAAAATCTTATCCGGTTCACTAAAGGACCGGATCAGATTTTCCGCCCAGATTTCCCTCCCATTTTTTAATGATTTTCGGATGCGGTTTTGTAAAAACCGAATCAGTACTTAGTGACGTATAAGGTTTTTTCCACTAGTGGTACCCCGCTCAAAATCCCTTCTAATTCCTTTGATCCTATCCCACCTAGTATTTTGCCTTCTAGTCATAACTCCCCTACTATCTTACCTCTTAACCCTTCAGAATCCCGTAATAGTCAAACAAAGCAAAAAGAGGGTGCATAATCATTAGAGAAGTCTAGAACATCAAAATCTATACGGTCAACGTCGTATCCGGTGTAGCCTTCACATGTACAATTTGATAAGAAGGAAGAGGTTATGACAAGGGTAAAGTCTTTCCTTGATGGTTTACTAGGATTTTGACTTATATTGGTAACTATTATATCTATTTATGCTATTCTAATATGTTTTTATGCAACGTCATCCCGTTATTTATTTCTATGCAGATGCTAAAGGTAACGTCGCATCGGTGAGTGGTTCTATTCCAACAATCGATGTGTGGAGTAACAACGGCGTCAAATACTGTGTTGAATTCAATGAGTTTTACCAACCGCTTAGGAAAGGTGGAGATATCTTGGTTAGATTCATTGGTAGGATTGCAAAGGTAGTGAATTGGCATGACGTCGATGAGAATCTGAAAGCTAAGTTGGTAGATGCGATCAAAGTAAGTATAAATCTGTTAAGGTTGTTCTCTTTTGTCTGTAGATTTTTCCTGAAATTTTGATTGCTGTCAAGATTAGGGATGTACAATTTATAACGTTAAAAAATGAAACACGGGAGATAAATGAACATATATGATAATAGTTTCTGTGCAATTGTGCAAATATACATGAGTTTGCAGATCACTCAATGTGTGATTCTAGCAACTTTGTTGTTGTTCTTGGGGCTGGTTAGTTGATTTATTGTTAAGGCCCTTTCATTGCATTTTAGTGTTCTAGTTTAGTGCTATTACCATAATTTCATTGCTCACTATCCAAGATTCCTAGCTGCTCCCAAATATGATTCCAAGCTAAAAATGCATTACCTGAAAAAATTGGAGCACTTATGCAATAGGGCTAGGGTGCATTCTTTTTAACTACGTAAAATTAATGTGCTTTTTTTTGGATAAGATGATATTAGTGTGTTAAATGAGGAAACCTTCATTGAAACAAAAGCTTTGTTGCACAACCACCAGATATTAAAAAGATGTGCTAGTGAATAACTTGGTATTGATGACAAACTAGATAATACCTAGATAACAACACACAGCTCCTAAAAGTGAGCACTAAGGAAAATTCAAAATTGAAGTATCTATATAGCAATCACTAGAGGAAAAAAGGCCAAGGGCTGCGGTCAAAAGTGGCCTAGCAGCCCTTAGGCCACTTTTGACCGTAGCCCTTGGCCTATCAGCCCTAGACATTTTGAAAGGGGGTGCGGTTGTTGACCGCGGCCCTTAATAATGAAGGGATGCGGTTTTCATCAAAACGCATCCCTTTATCAATTAAGGGTCGCGGTTATCTCTCAAGACCGCAACCCCTTTTTTTGCATTTTTTTGTCCTAAATGATCCCAAGCAGTTATATATATATATATAAAAGGAAAAATTGATTTAATCAGTCCCAACTATGGGCATCCTGACAAAAACAGTCTCAACTATCGTTTTTTATTGTTCAGTCCCAACTTTGACCCCCCATTACATTGGTGGTCTGAGTGGACTGATGACTTGCTAAACCAGTCAAAAAAACCCTATTTTCCTTTTTACTTTTTTTCACCTGTTTCTTCTACCTCCTCCTGCAGTCTTTCTCTCTCCTTCCCCTACCACACTTCCTCTTCCCCCTCCCTTCCACCCAAACGACACCTCTCTCAATCCAGTGTCGGCGCCGCCACTGTCGTCCGTGCAAACTCCGGAAGCTTCCACCGGAAAAAAACAAACTTTCAGGTGGTTTCGGGGTGAAAAGGTGGGGGTTTCGAGAGTTGGGAATGGAGTTTTAAGGGCGGGGTAGTGGGTGGAAGGGGAAGGGGTTGGGTGGCAGAGGAGAGGAGGAGGGAGTAGTGAAGGAAGGAGGGAGAAGAAGATAGAAAAAAAAAATGGCAAATTACCTACTACAAAGAGGTCAAAAACCCTCTTGGGACTACTATTAAAAACACCCTTCAAAGTTGGGATCGAATAATAAAAAACGATAGTTGGGACTGTTTTTTGTCGGGACGCCCATAGTTGGGACTGATTAAATCAATTTTTCCTATATAAAACTATCATTTTTCATTGCAAATCATGTTTTTTATACAAATATAGAATCATTTCCCAATCTAATGTTATAAATTAAACAAATGTTTGCATTAATACTTGAAGAACACCAGACACTTAAGATAAATGTTTCAGTTTTCAACAAAAATGGATCTTTGGGATCAAATGGCTTTGTCCAAGCCACATCAATTCTCGAACATCCCAAGTGACCTGACTTGAGACCTTGAGCAACAGCATCATGATCTAGGAGATCTCCACGTGCAACATTTATCAGATAAGCCCCCTGCATATCAAAGTGAAATGAGTCGATATGATTGGCATTTATCAAAATGAACGATCCAAAAGCAGAAAAAAAAAACTGAACTGAACTATAGTTTTCTCATTCCAGAACCTCTGCTTCTCAGTAGAAAGTGTTGACATGCTGATTATTTACAAGAGGGGAAAGGATCAGCTAAGTCAAGTCAAAGACAAGAATTGTACCTTTTTCATGGATTGTATGAATGAATGGTTTATGACTCCAACTTAAGCATAAACAAAAGCTTGGTCAACACTCTTTGTGGCAAAACAGAAGTAGTCAATGCAAGCAAGTTGATATAGAAGGTAAGCTTACTGTCTCACGGTTCATATTTAGGCAACAAACAACTATATCTGCCATGCCTGCATACTTATGTATATCATCATGGCTACCCGTTTCATCAACAAAATCATCCGATTAACGAGAGGTCCAACTACGTTTTGTCGCAAGGATTTTAACATCAAATGGTCTCAAGCGTTTTGCCAATTCACGCCCAATATTCCCATAACCCAGATAGAACACCTGCATTGATATATAAAAAATTTATGTGAGATTGGGATTGTTATGTTATTCTTAGAGATAGCTGGAAACAGATAACCAAACAAGAAGAACTAAGTAGAGTAAAGGAAGAAAAACAGCACTAAGCAATCTTCTTTATATTCTGCTACCAAAGTCCATAAATACATGTATCCAATAGTTTAGTACTATAAACAAGCTTTTGTTGAGCATGTTTACTACAACCATCAGAACCCAGCATTAATAAACGAGCTGCACTTTCCTTCAAAAATAAAGAAACAAACAAACAAGTTGCACCATGTGACATCAGATGATTAGAGTCTATGGACAGACTTCAGCTCATATCTGAACTAAAACATAGAAATTCCGAAGACTAGGCAGCATACAAGACATTGAGATGCTTTCAAACCCTTCAAAATTTAATCTAGCAAGTCCGTAGACTCTTCAAAATTTAATCCATCAAATGCAGTACTTGTGAAGGATACTAATTCAGAAAGTTGGATTCTTTTTCAGGGTTTTGTGATGTTCAGTACTCCTCTATAAATTATAAATGATAGTATCACCAGACTAACCATGCTATTTCAATAATGCAAAAATACAATCTAAAATCCTTAGCTAAGAAATTTGAGCATGCATCTTCTATTTCCAACTCCTAAACTCTCCTGATTACTTCCCTAATCCACTTTTTTCCTCACTCTCAGTCTACTACATGTATGTCAAAAAATTGAGCAACTTTGGTGATCTTATGTGTCAATGTGTTTTTACCTTTCCTCATCTTTATCTTGCGTTCTAATTTTCTCTATTTATTCTTCTTATTACTTGTACTAACAAAGGTCATCTCCTTCTCTGGTACAGTACTAATTACATCCATTATCATAACATAATATCATGGGGATATACAAATAAATGCCAGAAAGAATCCCAAGTATTTCATTGTTGCTGGTTCATAGCATTGCACTTTTTCCTTATGTCTTTTTCTTCCCCTTGTCAGTATCCGCTCAGATATGAAGACTAATCATAATTGAGAAATTGCAACAATCAATCAATGTATATAAATAAAAGAGGAACTTTTCGGGAGCATAGAGAGCTCCTCAAGATTTCGAGGCCACAGATCGCGCCACGTAGGATTGCCACGTCATCAAATTTTATTTTTATATCTTATAGAAATAGAGTTCTATATAGATTTAAATACATATAAGGATTGTAGATAAGCTAAAATTAGAGTTTGGTTTTGAATGAACAACTTAAATTATTATATTATATAAATTGTGTATAACTTTTGCTATGTAATTTGGAATATTATAATTTTTGTTCCATTGGATCGTGCTCGAAATATGCTCCGAAATAAGATCCATTTACAATATAGTTATACAACTTATGAGATAGAGAGCGCCAGATAGGATTGTCATATCATTAATTTTTATTTTAAATATTTTAAAAAATAGAGCTCTTCATATATCTAAATACATAAAAGGAGTTTTGGATAACGAGAAATTAGAGTTTCGTTTCGAATAAACAACCTAAATTATTATATTATGTAAATTGAATATAACTTTTGCTACCTAATTCATTTACAATATAGTTTTACAACTCATGAAAATATATTTAACTAAATGAACGATATAATAATGGCTATAACTATAGTGTACTAGATGTGACTATAGCATTTTACAGGAATATACATATTATCTTTGAAAACCTCAGCCTTATAAGTCCGGATCATCTAGAGTTTTAATAAATTTCTACAAGGTAGATTTGTATACGAACCATACATTTCAGAATCAATGGCTCATATTGTTGGAAGGGGGGAAATAAGGGGGGTGGATTTTGATGAGAAAAAATATAGGGGGTTTTGGAAAGATAATATATGAGCCAATGATTTTTTATTCAATGGTTGATATTGCTCAAACTCTACATTGTAGAATTCTTTTAGAACTCTAGAGGATCCAAACACCATCCTTACTAAACTGAACCAAAGCAATTTAGTATTGCAACTAAATTTATTAAGGGAACTTTGTTGTTACAACAAAAATCAAAACCTATACCGATAAAGTTACATATATATATTAGAGTTTTGGATGATGAAAAAATTAGAGTATGATTTTAAAAAGCAACCTTAGAATATTATAGAGAGTTTTACCTAAGAATGACATGTCATTCTTTTTCATTTTTAATTTTTAAAAAAAAATAGTGTTTAACATAGATATAAAGACATATAAGGTGTTTTTAATAAGTGATGATTACACTCTAATTCTAAATAAACAACCTAAATTATTCACCTATGTAAATTGAATACTCCCTCCGTTTCTTTTTAATTTACTCACTTCACTTTGGGGGAGAACCAAGGAGGAAGTATGAAAGAAAAAACTGAAAAGGTGGAGAGAGAAACTGAAAAGTGAGAGAAAGAAACTAAAAAGTGGGTTAAAATATTAAAAAATAGATGACATGGGTAGAAAAAGAGGAGAAAGTAGATGTGACATGTAACTAAAATTAGAAAAAGCAACAGTGTGTAGATTAAAAAGAAACATACCAAAAAGAAAAGTGTGTAGATTAAAAAGAAACGGAGCTAGTATAACTTTTGCTACATAATTCACAATATTATAAATTTTTTACCATCGAAGAGTGCTCAAAATATGTTTCGAAATATGTTCCATATAAAATATAGTTTTACAACTTATGAAAATATATTTGTTTAGATGAACAATAACGTATTATGTATTCTTTATTTTAAATACATATAAAAATAAATATAAAAATAGTTTATTATATGTAATAATAGCAGTTATGTCTTTCAAAATCATACTTTTAAGAATTGAGATATATAAAGATAAAAAATACATATATATAGTTTTGAACCTATAGCATACCATGATGCCATTACATGAAGAATCAAATGAAAGTTTGTCAACGACATTGTAGAGGTATTATGCAATTGACTAATTATTTTATTCCTAGAATATTTGTTGTATAAAAGATTTTTTGGTTTTCGATGAATTTAGCATAACTCTAATTTGTAATTGATATAACTCTAAAGAAATGTTCCTATGACTCACTAGTAGAATAAATGCTTATTGCTGCGGTGGTATTGCTGCGGTTTTACCCATACGCAGCAATATATCACGACAAAAGAAAAGGTAAAATATAAAATAACCATATTGCTGCGGTTTTTTAAAAAAACCGCAGCAATATTGTTCCAACGGAAATTTTTTGCAAATATTTGACCATTTGACCAACCATATTGCTGCGTTTTCTACAGAAAACCGCAGCAATATATTTCCAACGGATATTTTTAAAAAAATATTATTTTAATATATTGCTGCGGTTTCTGACAGAAACCGCAGCAATATCTCTGCGCCAGATATAAAAAAAACACAGGTATATTGCTGCGGTTTCTGTCAGAAACCGCAACAATATATTAAAATAATATTAAAAAAATATTATTTTAATCTATTGATGCGGTTCCTACAAAAAATCGCAGCAATAGACTCTTTTAGTTTATAAAAGGAGACACGCACAATTAGGGTTCTCCTCTTAGCCCTTTTATCTCCTCTCAGCCGTTTTATCTCCTCACTCTCATCTCTCTCTCTTCCTCCTAACCACTCACTCTCCTCCTTCTCTCTTCGCCGCCTTCCTCCTAACCTCTCACTCTCATCCTCCACTGCCTCGCCGCCTTCAAGCATCGTCGTTCGTCAGATCTCAACCATCGTCGTCCGACAGCCATCATCAGCGAAGTTTTCAGCCTCGCCACCTTCGCCGCGCGAAGTTTTCAGATCTCAACCGGATTCAGCCGCCTTCCCCGCGCGTTCCTGGTCTGTGCCGCCCTCGCCGCACGTTTGCCTTCGCCGCACGTTTGCCTTCGCCGTACGTTCTTGGCTCCTGATTCACCGCCGTTCGTGGCTGATGAATACTGCAATTCGTCTACAGGGTATTAGTCAATTACTTTAAATTTTGTAGTTGTAATTAGTCAATTCGTGTCTTGTTTTTGGATTTGAGTATGACGATGAAGATGAAATTTGTAGTTGATAATATTTTTTGGCATTACTTGCGTTTAATCCGAGTCGGTTGCATTTTAGCCGATGATTATGTATATGATGCAGAAAGTTGCGGTTTTTCCGCTTTTATAGTTTAGTAATTAAAAGTTGTCATGTTGATTTTCTTTATGAAGACTGCAATCCCGCCGTTTGTGAAATTGTAGTTAGTTTAAATTTTGGTGTTGTAATTAGTTTCAACTTTTTGATGCTGTAATTAGTTTCAGTTTTTTCATTTTGATTATATTTCGTGAAATCGTCAATTACTTTTGGTTCATTTCATTTTGATGCTGTAACATGTTTCAATTTTTCCTTCCTTTTAATTTTTTTAAGTTCTAGTTTCATTAGTTTCTAGTCTGTCCTAGTTTTGTTTGAATTACTTTTGGTTTTATTTCATTTTGATGCTGAAAATAATATGCAGATTTAAGTTTAAAAAAAAATTTTTTTTTTAAAAGGTGCCCCTATTGCTGCGGTTTGTTCTTAAAACCGCAGCAATAGACCTGTTTTTTTATAATAAAAAATAACCTACTAATCGCAACAATAGGGTTATTGCTGCGGTTTTAGCCAGGAACCGCAGGAATATCATGGTCTATTGTTGCGGTCAAAAACCGCAGCAATATATTAATTACCTATTGCTGCGCTCTTAATTGCTGCGTGGCCAAAACCGCCGCAATAGGCCACTTAATGACCGCAACAATAAGCAATTTTTCTACTAGTGACTCTAACTAGTAATTGATATATAACTCTATAGAAATGTTCCTATAACTCTAATTAGTAATTGATATAACTCTAAAAAAATGTTTTCATAACTCTAATTAGTATTGTAATAAATCTGAAGATGATATGAATAGGAATTCTCATGGCTATTTACGGATTTCTCGTGCCTACAATGAAACAATGAGTGCGTTGTGTTCAAGAGGTTCTGTGAAACAAGCTATGTTTCTTTTTGGTGATATGAATAGGAATGGTCACTCACCAACTGTGGTAACAGGTAACATACTATAACATTCTTATTAATGGTTTCATAATGCAAAAGCATCTGGATCATGTTTTAAGATTATTATTTGATTTGGAGAGAGAGAGTGTGGATATGAACCTGATGGATACACCTATGCTAAAATCATATATGGGTTCCGTAAAGGGGGCAAGCTGAAATTAGCTTCTTCTCTCTTCCATGAGATGACAGAATGAGGTTTATTACTTCCATTATAATAAGCTCAAACAAAGTGTCAAAATACGGTGGAAGAAAGTGCGAGAAAATACGTTTCATAAAGGTCTGATCTTAGCCGTGAAATGGTTAGATCCGATGGTCCATATTCATTCTCATTTCTCATATAAATAGCTTTCTCACATGATCTTGGCCCTATGTATATGTATATGTATATGTATATGTATATGTATATGTATATGTATATGTATATGTATATGTATATGTATAAATATGTATACATATATGTATATATTTTTTTTTTAAAATTTGGTAAGATAAATACGTACTCTCACAGAGCACCTAAATACAGCCTACCCCAAAGCCCCCCAAACCCCCCTGATGAGAATCGAACCCACAACATGTGGGTGGAAGATGAAAGGGCTTACCACCCTTCCACTCCCTCATTCTCTACGTATATGTATATATATGTATACGTATATGTATATGTAGATATATGTATACGTATATGTATATATATGTATATGTATATGTATATGTATATGTATATGTATATGTGTATATATATGTATGTGTATATGTGTATATGTATATGTATATGTATATGTATATGTATATGTATATGTATATGTATATATGTATATGTGTATATGTATATGTATATGTATATGTATATGTATATGTATATGTATATGTATATGTATATGTATATGTATATATGTATATGTGTATCTGTATATGTATATGTATATGTATATGTATATGTATATGTATATGTATATGTGTATATGTATATGTATATGTGTATATGTATATGTATATGTGTATATGTATATGTGTATATGTATATGCATATATGTATATGTATATATGTATATGTATATGTATATATATATATATATATATATATATATATATATAGATTAGTTAATTCGGGAAAATAGCAGAAAGAGACTATACAAAAACCGAAACGTTTTTTAGAGCTAAGAAATTTTGCCAAACAAATATTAAATTTTGAAGCCAACTTTTTTTTTCACGACGCCAAAAAGCGTCCAAATTTAGACGCGGTAAGGTGTTGTAAGTCGTCGCGAATGGAGACGCTTTTACGCGACGAGAAAATTGGGGACTCCGTTAGGCGTCGAGAATGGCGACGCTTTTAGGCGTCGTGATTTACCGACTCAATTGGCGCGATGCTTTTCGGCAGCGTCCAGAGCAAATTTCGCAAAGCTTTTTGGCGTCGCAAAATGGGTCAAAAAGTGTCCAGAAGACACGCTTTTTCTTGTATAAGAAACAGATGAATATAGAAGAGTAATTCAAGAAAAAGCACAGCTAGCTCATGAAAAATCTCTAAATAAAGCAAAAATAAACAATGACAAAATTGACACAATGACAATGATGTAATAATAATAAATCTCCTTTTTTTTTTGAGGGGAATGAAATAATAATTCTCCTTTGAACATCAAATAGTTTTGAAAAATATCATTTCCAGTTTCAACTTCCACCAAAATTGGTTAACACCCATACACATGCATAGCTTAATGTCGAGAATTGATTGTTCTATGGTTGTTAGCGTCGATAAAAACTACTCAGTAAATCAAGCAAGAGCCTTAAGAGTAAGATATATTAATGTTGTATCTTAGAAGAACATGCTAAACGGCCAAACCCTCATCCTTGACATATAAAAGGTACGTAGTATTGGAGCTATACAACTCTTGTCTACGTCAATAGTCAACTATTGCAACACCTACAGGTATTTAAAGGAAACCATTGCAATTTGAAGGTGGAACAACCATTTAAAAGCATAATTCGATTTTCCCTTTACCACCCATAATAAAGAATTAATTCAGAATTGCAAAGTTCAAAAAATATTATGCTGCATAACAAAAATTAACCCATTAACAATCAATCAGAAGAAAAAAAATGCCAAGCAATTTATCATTATTAATTCAGGGCTAACATCGCCAAATAGACCTCTAAACTCGACGCATTTTCTTACCCAAGCTCAGGTTCATAGCTAGTAAAGCAGATCTTTTTTATTCAATTACGGTCTAAGAGGGATGGAAATGGGGTGCAGAACCTTCACAATACAAATTAACTGACAATTATACAAACTAATCCTTAGAATAGTGCATTATCAGATTTCAAAGTCTGGGAAGTGGATTTCCCTGCTGAATTGAATAACCATTATTTCTTTAATGATAGGCTCTGTGGAGTAACTGATAGATCCACATTACACCAAGCTCGTGCAGATTTATTTATTTATAGCTAAAACTTAGAAAATAAAATATAACAACCCCAATTTGAAGGAAAGGACAACAATATCCTCATTAACCTAAATAGTCTATAAAGAGAAACCGGAAATGATCACCAAATAAAGAGAACATAACTCAAATCTCTCACACATGTACAACTATGAAACTTAAGTAAAAGACAAATGTTGAAATTGAGAACTACCATCTGCATCATATTTTGTTAAAAATGCTCAACTGCTATATTCTGGCTAGTATTATTAGAAACTGATCAAAATATCTAAAAACAAAGATGTAAACCCAAATTGACTAACGAGTTCCATCTCAAACACTCTGCTCTCAGCTCTCCTCACTCAAACTGTCACATAATCCAAAAGGCTAAATTGCTAACTTTGCCAAATTACATACCACAAGGATCAGAACTTGATACCAATTTTTATTATATACTAATTTAACTTGCTCAACAATGATGGCAACCATGAATTAAGCAACACCATCAAATTGTACAAACTTAAACAACAAATTTCAGCACACCATAATATAATTAACCGAGCTTCTAATCCAAATTTCATGCTCAAATTAAACCATTTTTATTCAAGCAATAACAACATGAGTTACATGACCTTGAATTTCCAAAAAGTGAGATAAAAAAAAAGAGGGTGAATGATTCTTGTTAAGTTTAGTTCAATTTCCGTCATCCTTCTCATTCATCAATAGCATATATTTATACATCCTAAGTAGAGTCCTACTTCACCACTAAACCTATTCCTAATACATAACCTAAATATAGAGTCCTAACACCTTCCCTCAAGTCGGAGCGTGCAAATCACGAACACCCAACTTGGACAACAAAAATTCAAATTGAGTCCTACCAAGTGCTTTTGTAAAAATATCTAGCAACTGAAACTTAGTAGGAACATATGACGGACTCACAACACCTTCAGTCACTGCATCACGAACAAAATGACAATCAGCCTCAATATGTTTAGTACGTTCATGAAACACAGGATTCTTGGCAATATATAACGCAGATTGACTATCACAATATAATCTCATTCCTGCAGGATGCTGAACTCCAAGATCACCTAGTAGCTTCTTAAGCCACTTTAATTCACAACCTATAGCAGCCATAGAACGGTATTCTGCCTCTGCAGACGACCGAGACACTGTAGGCTGCTTCTTAGTCTTCCAGAAAACAGGGGAATATCCCAACAACACAAACCACCTACTTAGGGATCTCCGAGTAATAGGACAACTAGCCCAATCAGAATCACACCACCCTTCAAGGCGGAGATCACTATCAGAACGAAATAATATTCCCTGTCCTGAATTTTTCTTCAAATATCGAACTACTCTCAAAGCTGCTTCCCAATGAACCATTTTAGGAGCCTGCATAAACTGTGACAAAATGTGAACAGATTATGCCAGATCAGGCCTAGTAACAGCAAGATAAATCAACCTTCCCATCAATCTGCGATACTTCTCTGGATCATCAAACAAAGGACCATCAACCAAAGCGAGCTGATGGTGCTGCTCCATAGGAAACTCGGCTGGCTTGGCGCCGAGCAAGCCGGCCTCAGAAATAATATCTAAGGCATACTTCCGTTGACTCATAAAAATTCTCTGCGGCCCCCTGGCAATTTCAAGGCCTAGGAAATATTTCAAAGCGCCTAAATCCTTCATTTTAAAACATTTGCCAAGGTAAGATTTGAAGTTCAGTAAAGCTTCCTGATCATTCCCTACAATAATCATATCATCCACATAGATTAGAACGCTCAGTTGAATATTTTTCCTGGTCAAAGTGAACAAGGAATAGTCAGAATAAGACTGCTTAAACCCATAGGCTTTCAAAGCAGTGGCCAATTTGGTAAACCAACACCTAGGTGCCTGCTTCAAACCATACAACGATTTTTTCATCCTGCACACCAGATTAGTATTTCCTCCCTGAAAATCCGGAGGAATTTTCATATACACTTCTTCCTCCAAATCACCATGTAAAAACGCATTGTGGACATCCATCTGATGAATATCCCATTTTTTTCACCGCTGCAATAGCTAGGAAAGTACGAACCGTTGTCATTTTTGCTACAGGGGTAAAAGTTTCATTATAATCAATTCCTTCCACCTGATGATGACCAAATATAACCAATCTGGCCTTCAACCGCTGCAATTTTCCCTTCTCATCATATTTTTCTGTATACACCCACTTACTCCCCAAGGCCTTCTTACCGGGAGGAAGAGGTTGCAATTCCCATGTGCTTTGATCCTCCAAAGCTTTTATCTCAGCTCCCATGGCTTCACGCCACCTTTCATGTTTCATAGCTTCTTTAAATGACTTTGGAGGGTGCCCTGGAGTTATGTCTGCTAGAAATCTGCGATGTTTATCAGAAAACTTTTCACAACTAACATACTGTGTAATAGGATAGGGAGTACCTGAGGACGATGCTGAAACGGGTGCCTGAGTCGATGAACTTTTCTTTTTCAATACAGTATGAGTCACATAATCCTGCAACTTTTTATTTGAGAATTTGGTGCGTTTTCCTCGCCCCAAATGTGCTCCATCATCCTCCCTACTCCCTCCCTGCGTGCCAACATCCCTGGCCACGCCTACAGGGTCCGGCGCACCAACCTCCGACGCACGTGGCTCGGCCTCCATAGCCGGTGCCACCTCGACGCGTGGCTCGGCCTCCTCAGCCGGCGCCACCTCCACATCATCTCCTGGTCCAAGTCCCCCTTCAACATCAACGGGAACTTCAATAACAGGCATAGGAAATTCCTCAACAAAAAATTCATCCATTCCTGCCTGTCCCTCCACAACCAACTCATTCACAGGTTCAGACACAGCAAAAGGAAATTGATTCTCAAGAAACTTCACATCACGAGAAACAAAATATTGTTTGGTGTCTAAGTCATATAGTTTCCATCCTTTCTGAGTATAAGAATAACCAACAAAAACACAACGACGACTCCTTCTGGCAAACTTATCACCCCCATGATAAATATTATAGGCATAACACAAACAACCAAAAATCCGAATATCTATCATCTTAGGGGGATTGCCAAACAAACACTCATAGGGGGTTTTATAATCAAGCACTACAGTGGGGGTTCGATTTATTAAATGACAGGCCGCCTGAACACAATCCCCCCAAAACGTCAAAGGTAGATTAGCCTGAAATCGCAATGCACGTGCGACATTTAATATATGTCCATGTTTCCGTTCGACCCTTCCATTATGTTGTGGGGTTTTAACACTTGAAGTTTCAAAGATTATCCCTTGTTTCACAAAATAGGGGCGTAAACAATTAAACTCAGTGCCATTATCACTCCTAACATGTTTAATTGTTTGATTAAATTGTCTTTCCACCAATGCCACAAAATGCAGAAACATAGTTTCAACCTCCAATTTATTATATAATAAATAAGTCCAAACAGTCCGGGAAAAAACATCAACGATTGTTAAAAAATATGAAGCACCACAAGCAGACTTAGTTCTATATGACCCCCATAAATCACAATGTATTAATTCAAAAATCCTACTAGCTCTACTATCACTCCTTGGAAAACTAGTTCTAGGTTGATGAGCATGGAAACAGACATCACACCCATCTTTATTGCAGCTAGTAATAGTAGAGGGACTCACACAAGTTAAATGTCGCAGAACTTTCTCCGAAGGATGACCCAAACGCTTATGCCAAATATCCATCGATGCCATGCCATCAACAACCATTATATTTACCTTTGGAACACCTCGGAAAAAGAAAAGTCCATCTTTTCGTTCACCCGCTCCAATCAACGTCCTCGTTTTGCGATCCTGTAAGACACATAATGTTTTCGTGAATTGGACAATACAATTTGCAGAATCCAACAATTGTGGAATAGAAATCAAGTTACAATCAAGATTAGGCACAAATAGAACATTATTAATTTTCAAGTTTCTAAGAAGAATCACATCTCCCTCATGTGTAGCATCTGTAGTACTTCCATCAGGCAATCCAACTGGACAACCATTAATTTTTCGGGGTGCACACAAGTAAGAAAACGTGCCGGTGACATGATGAGTTGCACCGGTATCCAAAATCCATAAGAAGTTACCATTGAGCCTATTTTTAGGTTAAGGGAGATTCAATAAATCCAACAAATTTTGCCATTATTCTAGTGTAATCCCCACAAGACCCGCAACATCAGAATCTTGGGGCTGTTGTCCGCCAAATTTCGACCCGTCGGAGGGACATAAACCCCTGACGGCTTTATTAGTTGTACAAAAATTCAATAAAGCAAAATTATGATGCTTCTTAATATGGTTGGACCCCATACTGTCACTTCTCTTCAACCATAAAGTACAATCTCTCTCCTCTTCTATCTTCTGCAACTTCATCTTTTCGTCTTTTTCTAGTTGAATTCTAATACTCGGTGTTGTTGCCTTCATCATCTCTGGCAACTCCACGTTATATCTCGGTGTTGGTGCAGTCATCGGTCTGTCAATCATCACCATCCTCTTTTCGCGATGAAGATTTGTGTTGTAAAAATTGGGTTTTGGAATTCGGGTTGCTGGGTTCATCTTTCTGATTTTTTTTTTTTTTTTTTTCTGATTTCAAAAAAAAATCTAGGTTTGAGGTTCTTGGTTCTTTGGCTTAGAGAAGGATCTTGGTTCGGTTTTTCAAAGAACTCGGAAAAAATCGAGCCTTGTTTCGATTTTCAGATTCGAGTTTGGTTCGAATTTTTCAGATTTTTGGTAGAGAGAATTTCAGGTTTTGGCTCTTGATACCATATTAAGTTTAGTTCAATTTCCGTCATCCTTCTCATTCATCAATAGCATATATTTATACATCCTAAGTAGAGTCCTACTTCACCACTAAACCTATTCCTAATACATAACCTAAATATAGAGTCCTAACAATTCTTAATCAGAAATTGAGATCTATGACAGAAGAGAGATGGAAAGACTAAGATTCACAAAGTGCAGACTGTCGAGGAAAACTGTGCCAACGATGCCACCAGTGATCACTCCAGTGCTGCTCAGTAGACTCCACTTTCTGTAAACCATTCTGTTTCTTCCTCACTCTCACTTTCTTAATTTTCTCTTCAACTTAAACTAGCTCAAAATCAAGGGAAAATCTATGAGTCGTATAAGATGAACCAACACAATTACACAATCATAGTATGAAACTTATGAAACGTGCCTAAACAACAATGAAGAACAACGAAAACGGCAGTACTTTCGATTTATCACCAAAATCAGAAAAAATTGGATACATAAATTAAAGGTGCAAATGGCAAATATGGTAATTAAACTCTGAATTGCAGATATAATGGTCTACCATATAATATGCTACTTGAAGAAAGGAAAATTAAACCGGTCTAAGCCGAAATAATACTAAGAGATATTGCTAAATCACGGGATTATTAATGGAGAAAAGAAGATAGAAAGATCAAAACGAAGAACAATTACCGGAAATTTGAAGAAGATGACAAAAAGATGAAGGAAGTGGAACCCTAATTGAGTCGACATTGAAGCAGCACCCAAATTAGAATGGATTTGACGATGGTAAGTGGAACTGAGTGAGTTAAACTAATTGATGGACGCCAAAAAAATTTCGCCGCTAACCTCCGCTGTGAAGTACACCGTGGAAGAGAATTTCTGGCCATGAAGAAATTTCCGGCGCCGGCGAAGAGGAGAATTTCCGGCGCAGTGCGTGTGAGAAGATGAAATGCGTGACTGAAAAACTGCTCGTGAGTCGTAAGAGTATATTCAATGGTTAGACCAATTTTAAGGGGTCGCCAATTATTTTATTACTTCCTCTTTGCTCCACCTCATTTATGCCCAACTTATCCAAAAATTCTTATTTTTTTACTTCCAATGGTTAGACTGATTTATAGGATCATTAAAATCTCTCTCATACTATTTACCATACCCCAAAAAGTCAAAACTAAAAACTAGCCCAATCTACTCTTGCCACATGTCCACCATTATATAGCTTTGGCTGACAATTTTTTGGGATGGACGGTGTTTTGTCCGCTTGTCCAACAAAGTAAGTTTCGAGATGGTCTTTGCTTGTCGGCAAAGAAACTAAGTATCCCTTAGATGTTCTTCTTTGGAGACTTGTGCAACAATGTCTCGAATCAACCAAGTCGGCACGAGCTTCGTTCCCGAACTCCGCAAAAAGGGACCCACCCCGGAGGTTTGGGTGGTGGTTCCCCCTCCGGCTTAAGTCGGGTATCGGGGAGTGGAAAGAGAAATATAGAGATAGAGAGAGAAAGTGAGAGAATAGTTTTTCGGAAGTAACTTTTCTGCTGTTTGCCTTGAATCCTGTGTCTCCGATTTTAGGGGTATTTATAGTGATAACGAGTTGACAGCTATCCTTAATACTCGCCCTAGAATAGTGGTTTCGATTGGGTGAGAAATCAAAACATGACACGTGGCGGATCATGACTAGTGGATATCTATTAACCAATCTCCTTGAACCACTTACATTGTTGGGCTCGACCGCTTTGGGAATCTAGACCTTTTAACTCTCCCGAGGGTAGCCCAAAGATGCAAGGCATTTCTTCTCTTTAACTCGGGTGACACGTGTACGGCTCCGATGAGCCCAAGTGTCCCAAAAAGAAATGTAGATGTTAGACTACAACATTTGCCCCTAAAAGGGCTTTTACTGTAGGCCCATCTGACGGTTAAGGCCCTTTTACCCTCAAAGTAGTTCAAATCCGGGTAAAGTGGTGTGCCTTCTTCGGGTTCTACCTGGTCATATTCGACCGTTGTATGATTTTTTTCGGTCATTCGTGACCAGGTTCCACAAGTTTCTTATTCCTCTATAAATACCCTTGGAGCGAAGACATTGAATCATTTAGCACTTCGAACGAATTTTTCTAGAGAGAGAAACTACGAGAATTTTCTAGAGAGAGAGAGATATAGATCGTCCAGCTTCAGCATCTTTCACCGAATCGCTCGGACGTTCTTAGCGGTATCGTTTCTTTGAACTCTTCACTCTTTATTCTTTATTTTTTTCTTAGAAAATCAATAAATGGAATCATCTTCGTCAAATAATCTCGCCTAACCAAGAGCTTGTCTTGACCCTAGAACCGATACTTCTTCTTCGGCACATTCTAGAGTTGGGCCTCTTCGGCCGAGTATTTATATTTTCATAGTTTTGGCCGAGAAAGTCGACGACCCGGTCTTTACCCGTGCGGGGTAATCCGCGCGCGCCAAGCAAACGGCCCGTCTAAGACGAAAAGCAATAATCCCGTCAAATAGCTCGGACATGGAGGAATCCACTTGGACGGGTGCCCGAGGAGGCAAGAGAGGTCCAAAGTGCTCGGTCTTTGGACAGGCACCCTTGACCATGAGGCGAAAGACTCCGAAATAAATCCCGAAATCGGATTTCCGGTAGGGGCGCCGAAATGGTAGAGATCGGCGAAGACAATAACGGTAGCAATTACAAGCCGTCGAAGAATCGACGAGGTCTCTACTACTTCGTCGGAGATTAGAAGACGTTTAGGTCCCCTTTCGATCCGGGTTTCATTTTGGTCAACCGTAAGTGGTTAGAGAAACTAGGACCGGACCCTAATTACTTATCGTCTTTCATGCCCATGCCGAGGGCTTTTCCTTTGTCATTCCTAACAAGGACGCGACGATCTTGAGCGCTCCTAAGAACCATTTCATTGTCTATAAACTAGCCTTAGACGCCGGACCGAGGTTTCCCCTCCATGATTTCATAGAACAAGTGCTACAAAGCACTACCACATCGGCCATAATCGGTGGCTCCCAACGCTTGGCACAACGTCCCGACGTTTATCGCCGTCTGCGAGCTACGCGGCCTAGCCCTTTCTCTTCGAGGCCTTTACCCACATCCACTATGCGGCCAAGGTACCGGGCCGTGGACGGAACATGGCTCGGATCTCGCAACCGTCCCCGGCTTCCCGACGGCTTGGGGAAGCCTTCGAAAATGCATGAATGGAAAGCCGACTTCATCTTTTTAACAGCGGCCAATGATTCGGCTCACGAGAGCTATAGATTCCATAACCTGGTCCGTCACGAATACGGGACGGAAGCGGTCCTGGGCCGGAATTGGAGGACAATTTCGATGAAGAAGTTGTGGAGTACTTCGGGACAAAAGAGTACTCCGGGCCCGCCGACGTTCTATTAAAGGGCCATCCAACTGGATACCTTTTAAGGAAATGTTTTACCAAGACGACTTCTTGGTTGCCGCCCAGAGGTTGGCCGATGATAAAGGTACATTTAAAATCATCCAACTAAAATTCTTCGTCTATAGTCCATTTGACGAACACATTTTTGTTTTTTGCAGACTCGGCCAGACAACGCCTCGAAGCATCTTGGACGGGGGAGATCAGCATGTCCCAATTTACCGCTAACCTTTGGAAGGAGTTTGCAAAGAGCAGTGCCGAGAAGAGGGCAGAAACATTGGTAAAAAATTTTTTTTTTTTTTTTTTTTTTTTTTTGCCGAGGATCAAATGAGATCGTCCGAAATTGGCATCCAATTTTTGGACGAGGGTCACCCAAAGAAGGAGAGCGTCCAGACTTGGACGGTCACCTTCTGGGCGCCATACTCGTCCGAAATTGGCATTCAATTTTCGGACGAGGGTCGCCCAAAGAAGGAGAGCGTCCAGACTTGGACGGTCACCTCCTGGGCGCCATACTCGTCCGAAATTGGCATTCAATTTTCGGACGAGGGTCGCCCAAAGAAGGAGAGCGTCCAGACTTGGACGGTCACCTTCTTGGCGCCATACTCGTCCGAAATTGGCATTCAAATTTCGGACGAGGGTCGCCCAAAGAAGGAGAGCGTCCAGACTTGGACGGTCACCTTCTTGGCGCCATACTCGTCCGAAATTGGCATTCAAATTTCGGACGAGGGTCGCCCAAAGAAGGAGAGCGTCCAGACTTGGACGGTCACCTTCTTGGCGCCCTAATCGTCCGAAATTGGTATCGAATTTTTTTTTTTTTTTTTTTTTTTTTTGGGCGAGGACCACTAAAAGTACGAGAACATCCAGACTCGGACGGGCACCTTCTTGGTGCCCTACTCGTCTGGAGTTTGCACAATTTTTTGGACGAGGGCCACCAAAAGTATGTGAACGTCCATACTTGGACGGGCACCTTCTTGGCGCCCTTCTCGTCTGGAGTTGCACCATTTTTTGGACGAGGGCCACCAAAAGTATGTGAACGTCCAGACTTGGACGGGCACCTTCTTGGCGCCCTTCTCGTCTGGAGTTGCACCATTTTTTGGACGAGGGCCACCAAAAGTATGTGAACGTCCAGACATGGACGGGCACCTTCTTGGCGCCCTTCTCGTCTGGAGTTGCACCATTTTTTGGACGAGGGCCACCAAAAGTATGTGAACGTCCAGACTTGGACGGGCACCTTCTTGGCGCCCTTCTCGTCTGCATATTTGCAAATCATCTTTCATTTCGTCTTTCAGCCGAAGTCTTTGTAATAACAGTTATAACTTTTGTTCGTAGGACGATCAATTTGATGACTTGTTTACTTTTTTCAGAAAAATGCTCCTACAAACAAACTTCCACCTGGGAAGTCGTCCTCGTCCAAGACGAGGCCAACTACAGCCGCTGACCAGCCTTCAGCGAAGAAGCCTAAGGGCTTCACAAGGAAGAAGGCAGATAAGACGACTCCTCTTGGCGAGGTTGGGGAGAGAAGTATGCCTCCCCCATCAGCCAAGGTTCCTAAAAAGGGGCCTTCGGCTGTTGCCCCGGCTGAGGAGGGAGAGGGTGCTCATGCGGTCATTCCGCTCAACGTGTTCTGCGGCCGACTCTACCGAGGTCAAACCGGAGTCTGCCTTGGCTATAGTTGCACCGAAATCCGGAGCCTGCGGGTGAGAACTATCCGGGGTTCGGCTCGGTAGCTAAGCCGGTGCCACAAATGCCCTTAGCCGTTAGGACGGCATCTATTTCGTCCGAGTGAGTCGTATTACCCCAATATAGTTAGGGCCGGTGCGGGTCGGTGGACGGTCCATGAGTCCGTCCGATAGACAATCCATCGTCATTCCTATCAAGATAACTGACTCTCCCCCTCTTTCAGATAAGGGCAAAGGCCCTGCTATTCCCCCAGCTCCTCCCCTCGCTGATTCGGACGAGGAGTCTTCTCTCGCTTTCGCCAAAATGTCGAAGGCGGAGAAGGAGCGACTTGCGAGGAGCTCTTCAAGTGCTACCCCGAATCCTACATAAAGGGATTAAGGGGGGGCGTCTCACCGGGCATGTGGGCTACATGTCTCGACTTCTTCGCGAGGTATTGCTTTTAGCCCGCTTTATTTTATACTTCATACAAATTTTGATTCTTTTACTCGTCTAATAACTTGATTTGTTTTCATTGTTCCGGCTTTCCGGCTCGCAAAGATGCTAACTGAAGAATGGGCGAGGGAGCTCAGAAAGGAGAACAAGCACCTCGTCCATCTTGCTACAACGGCCGGCGACAAGGCCATTCATGACATTGAGATGGCGAATACTCTCCATCGTCAGTCACTCGATGCATTGGAGAAAAGGTCGGCAGATCTTGAGTCCAAGAACAAGAAATATCTTGTTACCATCAATGATCGATCAGAGGAGAGAGACCATCCGAAGATGATCATCAACACTCTCTCTACGATCTTAAGGGCGAGAGAGACGCCGCCCTTCTTGTCGGGCCGTCACCGAGAAGGGAGAATATTCTTCTAAGGGCGAGAAACGCTCGCCTCGGAAAAGACGGTTTCCCAAACCTTTGACGATGCCAAAAAGGGGCTTGAACATGTTGTAGAAACGTCCAAGGATTGGGCCGTCAAGGCCTTCGAAATGCTGGCTGAAGCCGAGGAGGTCTCGAGCTTTGTCCGTCGCCTGGAATACCAACAGAGTGTCCATAGGGCCATGGTCTGTGCTGAGGAACCTCCGGAGTTTATAGAGTCAGGCGACGAGGCTTCAGCCGAGGATGAGGAGCCCGAGGACAACCAAGAAACTCATGCTGAAGACGAAGCCTAGTTTTAGGTTTATTTTTCTAGTTTCTTTCGTTATCTCGCCGTTGTAGCCTTCGAGAATCATATTTTGTAAATTTACTCATGATATATATGAAAGACTTTTGCCACTTGCTCGCCTCTTATTTTCATCAATTCCCATTTGACTATCACATTAACTTTGAATTGTTTCTAAGTACAAAAGTTGACTCGTCTTGAACATCGTAGACGATCTGCATAATATGATTGAAACACTTGTTTTGGACGACCTTGTTCTCTTGAGCTCGTCTTATAGGCTTCTATCATTCCCCCCCTTCTTGGGCTTAGTTCAACCGTACATGGTGGGCGAGCCAAAGGCCAAGAAGGAAAGCGGCAAACATTGGCCGAGCTCGCTTGAAACTATTGGACGAGCTTGTTATATATGCCGAACGCATGTTTTAGCCGGCTTCCTTGAGGGAGCAACACTCGTCATTAAGTAGCGATCCCTTACTAGGGTCTAGACTACTTAGGCGGCCGTGCTTGTGAAGATAAGTATCCTTTACTAAGGACTTATTTCGGAGCGCCTTTCTCTCGGAAGACTTTGACGTTACTCTTACTAGAGGTTTTGTCAGTTTGACGGCCTTGTATGTGCAATACTTTGGCCGGTCTCTTCGATGGAGTGATGTTCGGCATAAAAATGAGTAATTGTGACGCTTTTCTTTTTTATCCAAGTTACTGTCACTTTTAGACGAGTAACTGATTTAATGCCCCAAAGTGAATTAACTTGGTGAAAATAAACAAGGAAATAAGAAAGTAGGAATTGTATTATATGGATTTTGCTTGACGGAATGCCAAGATGCATGTATACAATTCTTTTTTTTTTTTAACATGTGCCGCGGCACTTTGGATTAACTATAAACTACTTCATAGACATTCGACGGTGGATTGAATTAGACGTGATACTTTTTCAAATTATCAGAATTCCAAGTACGGCGTGCATCGGTCGTCCATCCATATCCCGAAGACGAAAAGTACCATCGCGGCTCTTGGATAATCATGTAAGGTCCTTCCCAATTAGGTGTTAGCTTCCCTAACTCTTTTGCTCGTCCAACCGCTTCCATCTTTCTAAGGACAAGATCCCCTACTTTGAGCGGTCGTCTAACAACTCTTTTGTTGAACTCCCGAGCCATACGCAGTTTGTACAATTGCATTCTTAGCAAGGCATTGCCCCTGACTTCTGGCACTTGGTCCAAAGCCGTGCGCAATGCAGCCCAGTTGGCATCTTCTGAGTACAGCATAACTCGCAGGGTGGGTTCTTCAATCTCTATGGGCAAGACAGCTTCTGTGCCGTAGACTAACATGAAGGGCGTCTCCCCAGTAGAGTTCTTGGCGGTTGTTCTGATGGACCATAACACCAACTGCAGCTCTTCAACCCATTGTCCCTTGGCGTTTTCTAGCTTCTTTTTGATTCCATTTGACATAATCTTGTTGAAGGACTCTACCTGCCCATTTGCTTGTGGGTGGGCAACGGCGGCGAAGTGTGCTTTTATTTCTCTTTCTGCCAACCACTCCTTCAGTTTAGGTGTTTCAAATTGGGGGCCATTATCAAAGACGATGGACTGTGGTATGCCAAAACGGGTTATAATGCTTTTCCAGATGAAGCCCTTGACGTCGTTCGTTGTTATTCCTCGCATGGCCTCTGCCTCTATCCATTTAGTGAAGTAATCAACGGCCACTATCACAAACTTCTTTTGTCCGGCGGCCACTGGGAAAGGTCCTAGGATATCCATGCCCCATTTGGCAAAGGGTAAAGGGAACAAGATGGGGGTTAAGTAGTTGGACGGCTTCTGATGCACATTTCCATGCTTCTGGCAACTGTCACACTTCTTTGCATAGACAAGAGCGTCTTCCTTTAAGGTTGGCCAGTAGTACCCCGTCCTTAGAGCCTTCTCCCCTAAAGCTCTTCCCCCAATATGAGAAGCACAAGCTCCTTCATGGAGTTCTTTCAGGACCTCCAGACCATCTTCTCTGGTGACGCACTTGAGCAGAGGCCGGTTGAATGATTTCTTGTAAAGTGTCTCGTCCCATAGCTCAAACCACTTGTCCCTAGCCTTCACATACTTGGCCTCTACGGGATCTGAAGGCAATCGTCCCGTTTTCTTGTATTCTATGATCGGCTCCATCCATACAGTCCCGCGGCTGAGAAACATAATCTGCTCTTGATCTATGCTCTTTTTGGGTTTGACTTCCCAAAATACTGTTCTTGGCACATCACCTTCAAATAGCCGGCCAACTTCGAGAGTGCGTACGCTTGATGATTTTCGACCTTGGTACTTGGTCGAGGACAAATCGTTTTAATGGCTCTATCTCATCTTTGATGAGTTGCATGTATTTGCTCATTGATGCTTCTTTGCATTCAAAATCTCCATTAACTCCGGTCGACCACTAAGAGGGAGTCCGATTTGGCCTCGATCTCAACAGCTCCGGCCGCTTTGCACATTTTGATTCCCGCCAAGAGTGCCTCATATTCAGCTTCGTTATTGGATGCTCTGAACTGGAATCTTAATGCATATTCAAACTTGTCCCCTTCGGGAGATTGGCAAATGATTCCTGCTCCACATCCATTGATTGTGGACGAGCCATCAACCATGAGCGTCCAATGCCTTCTTCCTCTTCTTTGGCTGATCGATATCGGCTCTATGGTCGGCCGAGTAAGTTCGACTATAAAATCCGCCAAGGCTTGCCCTTTAATGGCCGTCCTTGGTTCAAAGGATATATCAAACATGTTAAGCTCCACCGCCCATTTTAACATTCGTCCGAGCCTTCCATCTTCGGTAGAACTTGCTTCAAAGGCCGATCGGTGTAGACGATTATATCGTGCGCCAAGAAATAGGGCCTTAGCTTTCGCTGGCCATGACGAGTGCTAATCCAAACTTCTCAACGAGGAGTGTACCTATTTTCCGCGTCTTTGAGTACGTGACTCACGAAGTATATTGGGACTTGGACGGATTCTCTTTCGGCCCAAGAAAACAAAGACTCACAGCTTGAGCGGACACTGCCAAATATACAAACAGCTTCTCCCCCTCGGCCGACCAACCTAGGCAACTGCCGAAGGTGGTCCTTGACCTGCTGTAGTGCTTGCTCCGCCTCATTTGTCCATTCAAACTTTGCTTTCTTCTTAATTGTGGCGAAGAAGTGATGGCACTTGTCGCCTGACTTAGACAAGAAACGTCCAAGGGCGCCTAAGCAACCCGTCGGCCTCCCGAACTTCCTTCACCTTTGACGGAGACTTCATGTCTAAAATAGCTTGTATCTTTTCGGGATTTGCTTCAATTCCCCTTTGATCCACCAAAAAGCCTAAAAACTTCCCCGACAAAACTCCAAACACACATTTGCTGGGGTTCAGCTTTAACTTATATTTCCTGAGAGTTTCAAAAGTTTCTCTCAAATCACCAACATGATTTTCTTCTTGACGGCTTTTGACTATCATATCGTCAATATATGCCTCCATATTTCTTCCCAATTGTGGCTGAAAAACAGTATTGATCAATCTTTGAAAAGTGGCCGGGGCATTGCGCAGGCCGAATGGCATTCTCAACCAGCCATACAGTCCTTTTTCAGTAATGAAGGACGTCTTGTCCTGATCCTCAGGCCACATTGGGATTTGATGAAAACCAGAATAAGCGTCCATGAAGCTCAGCAAAGCATGACCAGCTGTAGAGTCCACCAGACGATCCAACTTAGGCAAGGGGAAACTGTCCTTAGGACAAGCCTTGTTGAGATCAGTGTAGTCCACACACATCCTCCAGGTGCCATTGGGCTTTGGCACCATGACTACATTTGCTATCCAGTCTGGGTAATAGGTTTCTTTGATGAACTTGGATTCCAACAACTTCTGAACTTCTTGGTCAACCGCCTGATTTCTAGCCGGGCCCCAAATGCCTCTTCTTCGGACGAACGATTTTGATTTTGGATCAACATTTAACCGATGGACGGCTACTCGGATCAATTCCGGGCATTTCTTCAACACAATAGGCAAACACGTCCCCGAAATTCTTTCAAAGAGGCCGATTAAGAGGCTTTTTAAGCCCAAAGAGAGTGAAGAACCAATTTTCAAGGTTCGCTCCGGACGAGCCTCATCCGACAGGACGTCTTCCGGGGCCTCGGGCCGGTTCCCGGACGCTCTATTGCTAGTCCCATGATGGCCATCACCTCTTCAGACAAGGGAGGCTCTTCCTTGATGATTTCATATTTTCTCTTTTTGCTGGGAAGATGCTCAGACGCCTTCCTTGAGGGGGCGAGGGGCGTCTGAAGGCTCTCAATGGCCGTCTTTAATGAGGCCAAGTGGTCCTTGACTATCCCGGACGTTTTCCTCTCGCTAACCACCTTCGTCTTATCCTTCTCTATTTCAGACGTTTTCCTTTCACCAAAGAACTCGCGTCCGATCTTCATTGCACATCTTCCATGATGACGGCTTGAGGGTAGTCGATAACACTCCCTAGCCACCGTCGGGTCCCCATATAATGAGCCAATCTTGCCATCATCACACTCATACTTCATCAACATCGGGTGGGTAACTATAACGGCTTTGACGTGATTCGAGTTGGTCGCCCGAGAATGACATTGTAGGGTCACAAATCTCCGACTACCAAGAACTTGATAAACAAAGTTCTAGCGGCATCCTTTTCTCCCACTCGAACAGCAAAGTAACAGTTCCCATTGGGTGGATGACTCCTCCCCCAAACCCTATGATGGGATGGTGAACGGGAACCAAGTTCTTCTCATCAAATTTTAATCCGGACAAGGCCAAGACCGATGATGTCCGTCGAGCTTCCAGTGTCGATCAGAATTCTTCTTACTCTCAAGTTTGCTATTTTCATCTCTACAACCAAAGGATCGTCATGGGGAGTCCTCAACCTGCCCCGATCTTGCTCACTAACTACCACCTTTGGGAAGGGCTCAGCCTTTGTTTGATCAGCTAACAAAACTTGGTCAAGCTCCCTAAGGTAGTTTTTGTGTCCTCTATTGGTTGGTCCTCCAGCAGCGAACCCTCCAGAAATTACGAGTACAACATCCTCGTCTGTGCTCTCACTTTCCTTCTTCTTAGTATGCCAATCATCTTTCCTATGAAACTTCCTTCCCCCTTGAGGCATATAGGGGTTCATCTTTCCCTTTCGAGCTAGCTCCTCCAAAGCCTTCTTGAGGTGCTTACATTCATTAGTTTCGTGACCGCAATCCTTATGGAAGTGGCAATACTTGCTCTTATCTCTATTTCTATAAGGGGTTTTCATCTCAGCTGGGGCCTTCAACTCATATTGATCCTTAATCTCCATGAGAATGGAGTATTGGTCCTTGTTAAATTCAATAGGATTGGATGAGGATGGCTCAGCCTCTTTTCTCTTGCTCCTTCTGGATGAAGTGGTGGTGGAGGTTATAGCCCAAGTCTCGGCCTTCTTGGGGTTGCCCTTCTTTGGCTGAGCAACCTCTTCAGGCTTCTTAGACTCGGGATGCTTTGCCTCAGCACACACTTCGGTAGCGTGAATAAACGCTTCAGCTTCCCTTAAGGCTTCGGCAAGAGTGGAGATTTTCTTTTTAACAAGATCAAACTTAAAGCTTCCTGGCCTTAGACCCCTAATGAAGGCGTCAAAGGCCACTCCAGCATTAAGATCTTGGATCTGAAGGGCTTCAAGGTTGAATCTCTTAACGAAACTTCTAAGAGCCTCCTTAGGTCCCTGGACGACCTTGCCTAGGTGCATGCTTGTTTTTTGTTCTTGCTTGTTGGCAACAAAGTGACTAGTGAATAAGAAACTGAGTTCCGTGAAATTATTGACTGAATTGGGTGGAAGATTGTTAAACCACTTCTGAGCTACTCCCTTCAGAGTTGTTGGGAAGTTCTTACACCAGGTAGCATCATCTACTCCTTGGACGTACATCTGATGTTTGTAAGCAGATAAGTGATCATCGGGATCTGTTGTTCCATCAAAAGGTTCTATAGTAGGGAGTTTAACCTTTGGGAAGGGGGGCGCCTCCATTATCTCGGCCGAGAATGGAGTGGGCCGCGTTAATCCGGAGGGCTCCCATCTGTCCCTCAATGGGTATGTACTCCTTACGATATTCCTTTAACACCGGGTCAGACGACGTGTTTGCAGGCAATGGACGCCTATAGGCCATGGGTTGAGCCACTGTCTTGTCCTGTCGTGGATGAATGAGAGAGTGACTTAAACTTCGTCCCTCCCCTCTGGACGACAACCTCAAAGGAGGGTCTCTCAGGTATGATGTAGAACCTGTCGCTGATCGTTGTATTGCCGCTGCTCTCTTTGCTTCTAGATATTCTCTGGCATCTGTTTCCATTCGGTGCCCGCTTGGACGAACATGGTCCTGGGTCCTTACCACCAGGTTCCAGTCCATCTTCCTTCGCTGATCATTATCCTCTGGCTGCTTTCCTCTTGCCGTTCTCCTAGAGGGTTCCCGACGAGCAGTCGACTAGGACCCGGACGATCGTCTTGGGAACGTCCCCTAAGGGGAGGGTGGATTGTTAGCGGTAGCTCGCTGGTAAGCCGAAAAACAACATATTGCTCTTGATTTGTTCCTGGACGACTGCAGCCATCTTTGCCTGGAAATCATTCAAGGCGTTCTCTAGATGGGCGGCAGTCACCGGACGTTCAAGATTCTCTTGAATGACAAAGTTTGCGCTTGGTCCAAGAACCTGGACGATGGACGGGGTCTATCCCTTCCTCGAGGTGGTCTCTCGTGTTCTACCTGTGTCTTCGACATTAACCCGAAGACTTCGGTTTTACGGCAAGGTTGGACGATTGACAATCAGTCATCGTTGCGTCTTCCCACAGACGGCGCCAAATGTTTTGTCCGCTTGTCCAACAAGTAAGCTACAGATGGTGCTTTCTTGTCGAGCAAGTAAACTAGTATCCCTTAGATGTTCTTCTTTGGAGACTTGTGCAACAATGTCTGAATCAACCAAGTCCAAGCCTGAGCTTCGTTCCCGAACCTGCAAAAAGGGACCCACCCTGGAGGTTTGGGTGGTGGTTCCCCCTCCGAAGCTTAAGTCGGGTATCGTGGAGTGGAAAGAGAAATATAGAGATAGAGAGAGAAAGTGAGAGAATAGTTTTTCAGAGTAACTTTACACTGTTTGCCTTGAATCCTGTGTCTCCTGATTTTAGGGGTATTTATAGTGATAGCAAGTTGACAGCTATCCTTAATACCTGCCCTAGAATAGTGGTTTCTGATTGGGTGAGAAATCAAAACATGACACGTGGCAGATCATGACTAGTGGATATCTATTAACCAATCTCCTTCAACCACTTACATTGTTGGGCTCTGACTGCTGGGCCAGAATCTAGACCTTTTAACTCTCCTGAGGGTAGCCCAAAGATGCAAGGCATTTCTTCTCTTTAACTCAGGTGACACGTGTACGGCTCTGATAAGCCCAAGTGTCCCAAAAAGAGCTGTAGATGTTAGACTACAACAGACGGTCCATCCCAATACCCAGTTCATCTTCTTCTCTCTCCTCTTTGTACTCTCTCTCCTATTTTTTTATTATTACTTGTTCCCTCTCTCTCCTCATGAACCCCCAAGAGTCCAACTGCTGTGTATGCTCTAAGGTGGGGACATGTAGGGGTGAAAGTTATTCGGATAAAAACCGAAATCCAATCCAATCCAATCCGAATTAGAAATTCAGATCGAATTTGAACTATGTTCGTATTGGATTCGGATTGAGATTTTTTAAAAAATTGGATTTTCGGATTGAATTGGATTGAGGATAATTGGATCCGGAAATCCAATATAATCAAATAGTAATATGCCTTGAATTATGTATTATGGATTGGGCTTAAGTGCTTAACTGATTTATTTTTAAAAAAAAGCCCAGTACTTAAGTGATGATGTTGTATTCTTTGTTGTTGAATTGAATCTGCTATATTCTTTATTGTTGGACTGAACCTTATGTATTCTCTTACGTTCTGTTGTAATGAATTATGACCTATGAGTTTGTTATTAGTTTATTACTAATAGACTATGGAGTTTGTAGTGAATTATGAATTTGTAAATTGTAAATCTATTGGGCTGTTGTTGTCGGATTGTCGCGCCTAATTTATTTAATAAAAAATTGAGTTTTTAAAAATCGAATTTTCGGATTCTAAATTTTGAAAATTCGGATTGGATTGGATCGGATTCAATCTCTAATTGGTTTGGATTTGGATTGGAAAATTGAAATCCAAATTTTGTTCGGATCGGATTGGATCAGGCCCAAATCCAAACCGTACACCGAACTTTCATCCCTAGGGAGATGTAGGAGTACTACGTGTGAGAGGAAAAAAATATAGGTATTTTGGATAATTTTGGGAATATAGGGAGGGAAATCAAGAGGCCTCGCAGGTATAGTAAATTAAACAATTGTTGCATTAGCTAATAGATTAATGCAGTGGCACACAAACACTATTGCAACGGTTGTTAGGGAATAACTGTTGCAATAAGCGTTGCGTTAATACTATCCGTTGCAAAAAAAGCGTTGCGTTAATACTATCCGTTGCAAAAAAGGCGTTGCATTAGTGTAGGCGTGTTTTTATTTCGCCTACGCGGTGTGAGCGCGTATTAGATTTGACTACCCCACTGTTAAGGTTTTATTGAAAATTGTTTTGTATTGAAAGAAGTCGCCAACAATTCTTTTTAGGAAGAATCATAAACCTAATTGGATATAGGAAAATCATAGGGACAAATTATCCAATGTAGATTTCCCCGTCCTAACTCCATAGATGGTCAAAATGAACCAAAGATTGAGTTCGGGGGTGAGGGTACGAATATAGTCATAATGAACCATATTCGCCCAAAGTTGGCCTATACTAAATATCGATTCATTACAGATTTTATGCTAGAGAATAATCATATAATGTTTTAAAAACCCTAAAAATAATTAGTCTAGGTTGGTTCAGGAAACACATAAAAAGACTAATCTTTAGTGACATGTTATTAGGCAATCAATATTACAGGGAACCTAACAGGTTGTCCAAATTAATCTGATTAATGTTAGAACAATTCTTTAGGTCTTGTTTAGCAAAAATAACATGTGGGGTGATAAAAGCAATAAAGCAGGGACAATCATAATAGCATGCATATAATGATCAGGCAAGTATAATAATAATGAAAAATAAATAAAAAGAAAGAGAAAAGAGGTTAGAATACACATTATAGCGATTTTATACCAAAGATCTACATCATGAAATAAATGATTAGTAACTTCAATATAAAAATAGAGAATTTATTCAAGGACCCTCAGGTATTATACCTATGCGGCTTAGATAGAGGAGCGCAACGATCTTTAGGCGGAGCAATCGTGGAACCAAGAACGCATTGTGAAAGTATTGATTGATTGAAAGTATTCGAGTGTTTGAAGTATTTGAGTGTTTTCGAAGTATTTCGGAGTAGTCGAGATAATTTATGTGCGTGAAATCATAATATGAAAAGCTAGCCGTCCGTAAATCGGGAAAATACGGGTATTTATAGGAAAAAGCAGACTTGCGCTCCACGCAAGCCTTGCGCTAGGCACAAGCCTACGTGGCAGGCGCAATGCCACACGTCAGGCGCACATTGGTGTGCCTGACGCAGTCAGCCCAATCAAGTTTAGGCACTTGTAAACGTGTTTTTGAAAAGATAGAAAAGAAAGTTGCGTCTCGCACAGGACTTGCGTCTGACGCAGGACTCTGTGTGAGTCACAAAATCTACGTGTCAGGCGCTCATTGGCTCGCCTGACGTGTTCTGGCCTATGTGTTGGACGCACGTGGCGCGCTGAGCGCAGCCCCCGCGTCCGGCGCATATTCGGGAATATTCGAGCATATTCCTTTGCGCGTCTTTCGAAGATACCTTTCTATCCCTAAAATTCCGGAGATGGAATTTTACGGATCAAAATTTTGATTTTTTGATTGAAGATAATGAAAATGATTATGAAAAACATTTATTAAAATAATTAATATTTGATTGGGCTTTTAAAATGAATTTAAAACATTTTTGGGCTTGAAATACAATTAATTATCATGAACAATTAATTGGGCTTTAGAATATCATTTCGAAACCATTTTAGAATGGTTCTTTAGATTGCTCCTCCGTTGGGTCGCGCCAACTAATGTCGCGGTATGTTTCATCATTGGATCCTTAAATGGGGAGACACGATTATGTGTCTACAGAAGCCCCCACTTTGACTGAGGTTCAGGAAACCGATAGTCAAAGTATACGGTGTTGGGACGGAGAACGATTCTAAACGCTCTGCAGTTTTGAACTGATCTATAACCGCCGGTCTCTGCAAAATAAAGTTAGTATGCAGGACAATAACTACAAGCAATCTGATTACCTGCAGGGAAAGATGTTAGCAGATAGGTACGAACAACTCAGATAAAGCACATAGTGATTCAAATGTACGCAAACTGAGACTCTCTAAGGATGCACAAGACGCTATGCAAGGATTAAGGTTATGCAAAGCTAAGGGATGACACGTCATGCAAGGTCAGGGTTATGCAAGACTAGAATGTATGAAATGCAATGCAAGGTCAGGATTTTGCAAAGCTGCAGTGCAAGGTCAGGATTTTGCAAGGCTAGAAGATGTGGATATGTAGAATGATTAGAAATAGATAGAATGATTTTCGAAAATCGTTTTTAGTAAACAATCGGGGTTCGTAAACGAAGTCCGCGGATTACCACACGTAGGAAGTCCCCCACTTTGGGTGAGCTTGCCTTGAATTAGGCTGGAGCCTTGATTGAAATGTACTTGATCTGATATTTAAATGTAGTTGCTATGTCTTGAACATTGAAAGTTTTCACTAGGGATTGCGCTGGGGATTCTTCTTTGGGAAGTTGATATAGGCAAAGTCAAGTATCGCCGGAAATCATGGAATTGTCGGAGAGTCCTTCAGGGAAAAGGAGAGCTTGGATTGAAAAATAAAAAGGTTGAAATTTGATAAGTGCATATTCTAACATCATTTAGTTGCATATTAGGGTGCATTTTCATGTAGTATTAGAGCATTTACTTGCATTTATGCATATTTAGGTCCATTTTCGTAAGCTACGATGCTTTCACGGGTTGTTTGGTCTTTTGATGTAATCTCAGGTACTTTGGACTCCTATTTGAGGACATGATGATTTAGGCGCGTAGATGACCTTCAAAACGATATATCATGTGCCTAAAACGGATTGAAAGTGAAGAAGATACACATGACTTTGTGTACTTGTGCGAAATATGACACCTCTTCACGATTTCACTCGTAACTTTTTACTCAAGAATGATAATGAGGTAATTCTAACTGGGTTGGAAACTAGACTTCAAGAGCTTTCCAACGATATATTGCATGTGTGAAACAAAGCTCTGGATCAAAAGTTATAGCTGTTCAAAGTTGAGCTGAAGCCACTGTCTCGACCGCACGCCCGTGCGGATATCTGCTCGGCCGTGCAACCTGCAATCAAAAGTCACTGAAGCTTCTGCCTCGCTCGCACGACCGAGCGAGATTTCGCTCGACCGTGCATGACCCTGCACGCCCGTGCAATATGTTGCTTGCCCGTGCAACCTGCTGTAATGTCGTATCTTCCGCGTGACCTAACTTATGTCGGTTTATGTTAATCTTAGCATATAAATAGGACTTTAACCCTTATTTTCGAGGGGAGTTTTGGAGTTTGTAATTATATCATCATTATTAGTTTATACTTAGGGTTTTTAGAGAGAGAAGTTAGAGAGAGAAACTTGTAGATCTCCATTGTTCTTCAAGACTCCACCTTCCTTCCATTAATTCAAGTATCTCTTTTCTTCTTCTTTTCTCCTTGTTTTATATTATGATATTTTATTATTCTTCTCTATTTTCTTTATTTATTTCAATTATGCTTACATAGTTTTGTAATCTATGGTTAAGTTGAATCCTAGTGTGAATTAATTCATGATTATTTCTTTAAATTCCCAAACTAATTGCTGAATTGTTCTTGCTTAATTGATTGTGCATATTCCAATACTAGATTAGGGATAACTAGTATTGTTATGATTCCTTTGTCTTGATCACAACGGGAGTTGGGTTTTGACGGATTTGAATATTTCAATTAAGGACATGAAGTTCTCCACGGGAGTAGGTAGAATGGATTGTTAGGAAGTTAGAGTGTCACGTTTAATGTCTTTAATTTGCATGATTCCACGGGAGTAGGCTTGAGTGCATATTAGAGAAGCCATAGATACTCGGGAGAGGTTTATGGTATTTTATAGGGTGTACTTTTCCTTGTGAGCATTTAATTGACTAGTTTGGGGTAGAAATTATTGTTGTATTAATTCATGCTAGTGGGGATACTTAACTATAGAGTCTTTTATTTATAGATTGATTAGTATAGTTTATTCCACCATTATTCTTGATATTAAATCTCCTTTAGTCTTACCATTACTTAAGGGCTAATCATAGAACAACTTTCTCTCTGTGGGATCGACCCTGACTTACCCTACTACAGTGTTAGGAGGATTAGTTAGGTTATTTATTTTTAATTTGTTAGGTGCGCGACACGCCTATTAAAATTTGTGACTTAAACGAATGTAGGTGGAAAAAGGCTTTAACGAGGCTAGGTGCAGACTCGAGTCTATGTCGGGATCTAGAAAGAGTATGCTCCTAAATTCTAGAAAATCAAATCATTATACCATGACTAATTTTATTTTTTTGAAGCGCGGTCGGACCTCGAGATGAGGATTCCTACGTATCCTTGCGGAATCAGACCATTCGTAGTTCCAGATCTGATTTCTTTTTTCTTTTTTTTTGTGCCCTAATTTTTGCCTAGGCCGCCATTTCGGGTTTTCAACCTAGCGGGCTTGGACATACCTTGGAGAAGGAGTTAGGATTGATGAAAGGATTATGAATTTGGATTATATGGATTAAAGGTTTGATGAATCGAAGGGATTTGAATAAGGGGTAGAACTTGTGTGCAAGCCCCCTAGCTTGACTTTTTATTTCTTTGCCTTGGGCTTTTTCTTTTTTCTTTTTGTCAAGTTCGTTTTTGCTTTTTTTATTTTTTTTGCACTTTGAATTTTTTCACTATTGATTTTTTTGTAGTGAGGCTTGCACACAAGTTTGGTTTAGGGTAGTGGAAGGCTTGAAGGTTATTTGCGGAGCTTTGATTTTGAAAGGTTATTTGGTTAATGGAGATGATGGTTTAAAGGATTTTTGATTGGATTGCATGGATGGCTTATGGAAGGTAATAGAAGGGAAGGGGGAATAACTCCTGATCCAAAGTATGTCCTCTTTTTTTTTTTTTTTTTTTTTTTTGTTTATTTCAGATCTCTTATTATTATTGTTAGTCAAGTTCATTAGGTGATTCGAGTTTCATCATTGAATTAGAAGCTGATATGTCATATTTATATATAGTTTTTAGGTGCATTTAGGTTGCATTTTAGAGCATTTTGATTCATATTTGGGTTCATTATTGCATCATATTCTTAAGTTATGTTATTCTACTCCTATTCGGTATATTTTCTTATTTTTGATGAATTTCAGGTAATGAGAACGTATTTGGAGTATATTTAGCTAAGTTTGAGGATTATGAGCACTTGTAAAGAAGCTACGATGCATAAGGTTCGTATGGATATGTCATAGTACGAGTTTGAGCGAAAACGAAGCGGAAAATCATTAGAAGAAATGTGAAAAAAGAGTCATGTCTACTCTTTTGATTATAACTTTTGATGTGCTTGTTATAATTAAGAAATTCCTGTTGGGTTAAAAACTAGACTTGAAGAGCTTTCCAACGATAGTTCACACGTCCCAAATTGACTTATGGTTTGAGAGATACAGCCTTCGCAAGTTGACGCAAAATAGCAGTTTTCCCGCCCGGTCGACCGGGCGAGAAAAAATCTTCATCAGAGCACAAGACTTGTTCGCCCGGTCAACCGGCCGAAAGAGGCGCCAAAACTGCTTACGTCCCCGACCGGGCGGCTCCGCCCGGTTGACCGGGCGGGATCTCTCCTTTTGTCGTAATTTCATATCACCGTCGCCCGACCGGGCGGTTTTTCGAGAAGGTTAATTTTTGCCTTTTTTAGCCGGTTTTGTAAAACTATAAATAAGCTTTTAGTATTTTCGATTAGATCTTATTTTTCTGCGTTTTTAGTTTAGTTTTCTTCTTTTCTCTCTCTTTAGTTTAAACCCTAGTTTTTCATGTTCTTCTTTAATTCATTAGTTTTATTATTTCATTCTCTCTCTTTCAGTGATTTCTTTTAATTATGTTTTTCTTTCTCTTTCTAGATGTAGTTTTTATTCTTTATTTCATGATTGAGTAATTTTATTTCTAGGGTTTGGGAATCCATGTTTATATGCTATAATTCTTGATGGATGTTTATTAATGGTTTCATTAGTCATTGTTATTTCTAATTGATTAGTGTTTATATTATTAATCTTGCAATCTCATCAATTGTCTGATTAAATATTGCTAATATCGAGTCATAGATTGAGAGATAGTACTCTTTAGAGGCTTACCTACAATTAGCAAATCTGATTATGTGGAGCGACCGTACTAGCATATGTTGATTTGAGAGCGTTAAGGCCCGACCGTAGGATTAACATGTGCTCTAGATATCTTATTCATTGAACCATTGATGATATTTTGATAGATTGTAGTTATAAACATGGTAAACCATTGCCCTAGATCCTTTTTAGTTTGATTTTCGTAGTTTGATTAGTTTAGAACTTTAATTCAATATTCCTGATTTTGTTTAGTTTCTCTATACCTTAGAAGCTAGATTAAAATTACCATCTCTCTGTGGATTCGACCCTACTTACCCTACTACATTGTTAGAAGGTTTGCAGGAATTATTTTTGACAGGTGTACGACAGCCTATCAGAAGCATATATAAAATGATGGAAGACCAATGAAAAATAAAAATAAAAAATGATATGAAATGAAAATGGAAATAGGAAGGCTATGAGAAATGAAGTCTTATGGTGACATAGACTCGATGGGAAAGGACAAAAATGGCTTAGGGTAAGGACTCTCTGACTCAACCTAGGAAACCAGAAATAAAAGACTAAGCCTTTGAATTGTTGATGCACTGCCTCAGGGGTTGTTGGTGACGCTGATTTTCGTTGTAGCAAGTATTAGTAGTATATTGTCATCGATCATGTTTCGCAGCGCATTGATGGTGTTTGACACTAGATGTCAGATATTCATTGTTCTGTTGGAATTCACAGTTGAAATGTCGGTTGCACCTTTTGAATTATCCTTTAGGTGCAGGGTTCAGAGTAGACCCTATGGAAGCGATCGCGCCTCTAATGTGAAGGCGGTAGATCCTATGAAAGTGATCGCGCCTCTATTGTGAAGGCGGTCAAAAGTAATCTTCATGACTCTAAATGAAGTCAGGGTGGTGATAGTGCGATTGATGAGCTTTAGAGTAGGCTCAACTTTTTGTTTCTCCATTAGGCACTCCTAAGTTGTAATCTCTCGATCGGTCAGGAACAGAATCGAGTGGACCTTGCTTATAAGTTTTCGGAAACAATGTTTTCGAAATGAGAAATGGAGATGAGAAATGGGAATTGAAATGGAAATGGAAATGGAGATGAAAATGGGCAATGATTAGAGATGGGTATGATTTTGGACTAGTATGGACTTGACCATGATGGAGACATGGGCTAACTATATGCAAATGCAGACATGAACTGGACTGGACTATGCTAGCAGACTGGATTCCACGATTGGGTTTTGGTGATGATAGGAGAGACTAGACTTTGAACTTACGGATGAGCAAGTAGGCTAGACTTTAAGGAAGACTGGACAATAAGGGAGACTAGACTCTTAACTTAAGGCAAGCAGGCTAGGCACCTAGACTTTGAACTTACGGGTGAGCAAGCAAGCTAGACAACTAGAGTTCGGAACTTACATTAGACTAAGCGGGCAAGATTTGAATATTGCCTATGGACTTATGAAATGCTAGACTTTGAACTTACGGGTGAGCAAGCAGGCTAGATACAAAGGAAGGCTGGACAAAAACAGAGACTAAACTCTTAACTTAAGGCAAGCAGGCTAGGCAACTAGACTTTGAACTTACTGGTGAGCAAGCAGGCTAGACAACTAGACTTCGAAACTTACATTAAACTAAGCAGGCTAGACTCAAAAATTGCCTATGGACTTAAGGAATGCTAGACCTTGAACTTACGGGTGAGCAAGCGGGCTAGACACAAAAATTGTCTATAGACTATAAGGAATGCTTAGACCTTGAACTTACGGGGGAGCAAGCAGGCTAGACTTTAGAGGAATTTGGGCTATTGGACTTGACTAGGGCTTACATGGAGATGCAGACTAGACCTAGGATATGAATTGGGCCTAAATGGAGCTAAGTTTGGATTAGATTAACATATAGGTTTGATATAGATTTGGAGATGCATATGGGCTTGACAGTGGAAATAGACTAGGATTGGACTCAGAATGGAATGGACTGAGACTAGATTTGGACTGGGCTTGACATAGACTGGGGTTCACGTAAAGATGCAAATGGACCTAGATTTTGACAGGAGCTAGGCTTATATGGGCCTAAGATGGACTCTAATGCTAGCGGGCTTAATATGAATACATGGACTCGAATTAGATGGACCCTATATGAATGTAAAATGGACTCTAATGCATATGGGCCTAGAATGAATGCAAGTGAATCGGATTGATTGGATTGGATTCGATGATGGTGTTTGGATTGGGCTTAGAATTTTCGAAATTCAATTTTTTGAAAGGGACCCCTTGTTTTATCTTTCGTTAGGAAAAGATGATGGATTGATTTTGAAGAATATTTTTTTTTTGGAATGTCGTGGTATGATGATGATTAGTAAATGTTTTTGAAAAAGAGTAGAATAGAAGATTGTGTAGGATTGATTTTTAAAAAAATGTAAGTTTTTGAAATTGATGAATATGGAAAGGTAAGATTGACAGGGATAGCAGGGATGAAATGGGAAGAGGTAGACATGCATGACAACTCTAACTCTACAATGACCCTTTAGATGCATTTTTTTTAGGACAGACTTGACCTTGCATGAAAAGACTGATTTTTTTTTATGTTGAATTAGGTGATAAGCCTAAATGACCAAATTACGCGAATGCAGACAGACAGACGCACATAGGACTGAACGTAGGATCGACAATTACGACGGCTAAATTGACGAAAAGCGTGCGAAGCACATACTGTGTGCCGCGCAGCATTGCTGCGCGCGGCGCACAGCCGTGCGTCTGGTGCGGGAGTGGTGCGACAGGCGCAACTTAATGCGCTTGGCGCACTACTCCCTCGACATGTTTTTCTGGGATTTAGGCGAAGTTTTGGTAAGTTGACGAACTTTTGATTGTTTTTAGACGCGATTTTTTTTGGAACGATGCATAATAATGACAAATTGACAGATAATAAGAGGCAAAAATTGCAATCACAGGCAAATGTCATATAACATGGATGCAAAAGTTCTCAACCTAAGGTTTAGGTTTGAAACTATTGGTCAGGTTTAGGTTCAGTCTGAAAAGGGTCCATGACTAAGAGATTGATCCCACGCTTCGTACCCCTGCTTAAAGAGGTGGCCACGTGTAAGACGCACTCCAGTCTCAAGTCAGGAACAAGAGAACAATGCCATGGTAGGGTAGGTTTGCTTATGACTAAGATCCAACACTATCGCTCAGGAAGCTTTTTGGAAGGACAAAGCGCAAGCACCTCGGGGGTGACCTTACACATAGAATATGTGCTAATGAGGCAAGGTAGATTGTCCTTATGGTGGCTGAACAGTAGCCATGCATATGCAAAACTGTATATTATTCAAAGGCATAAAAGGAGAATAAATCGTATTTTTCAAGTTTCACCCACTCATTTAAAAAATTTAATTTTTTAAAATCCTCCCCAGTGGAGTCGCCAAATTGTAGGCGTGTTTTTATTTCGCCTACGCGGTGTGAGCGCGTATTAGATTTGACTACCCCACTGTTAAGGTTTTATTGAAAATTATTTTGTATTGAAAGAAGTCGCCAACAATTCTTTTTAGGAAGAATCATAAACCTAATTGGATATAGAAAAATCATAGGGACAAATTATCCAATGTAGATTTCTCCGTCCTGACTCCATAGATGGTCAAAATGAACCAAAGATTGAGTTCGGGGGTGAGGGTACGAATATAGTCATAATGAACCACATTCGCCCAAAGTTGGCCTCTACTAAATATCGATTCATTACAGATTTTATGCCAGAGAATAATCATATAATGTTTTAAAAACCCTAAAAATAATTAGTCTAGGTTGGTTCACGAAACACATAAAAAGACTAATTTTTAGTGACATGTTATTAGGCAATCAATATTACAGGGAACCTAACAGGTTGTCCAAATTAATCTGATTAATGTTAGAACAATTATTTAGGTCTTGTTTAGCAAAAATAACATGTGGGGTGATAAAAGCAATAAATCAGGGACAATCATAATAGCATGCATATAATGATTAGGCAAGTATAATAATAATGAAAAATAAATAAAAAGAAAGAGAAAAGAGGTTAGAATATACAGTATACCGATTTTATACCAAAGATCTACATCATGAAATAAATGATTAGTAACTTCAATATAAAAATAGAGAATTTATTCAAGGACCCTCAGGTATTATACCTATGCGGCTTAGATTGAGGAGCGCAACGATCTTTAGGCGGAGCAATCGTGGAACCAAGAACGCAGTGTGAAAGTATTGATTGATTGAAAGTATTCGAGTGTTTGAAGTATTTGACTATTTTCGAAGTATTTCGGAGTAGTCGAGAGAATTTATGTGCGTGAAATCATAATATGAAAAGTCGTCCGTAAATCGGGAAAATACGGGTATTTATAGGAAAAAGCAGACTTGCGCTCCACGCAAGCCTTACGCTTGGCGCAAGCCTACGTGGCAGGCGTAATGCCACGCGTCAGGCGCACATTGGTGTGCCTGACGCAGCCAGCCCAATCAAGTTTAGGCACGTGTAAACGCGTTTTTGAAAAGATAGAAAGGAAAGTTGCGTCTCACACAGGACTTGCGTCTGACGCAGGACTCTGTGTGAGTCACAAAATCTACGTGTCAAGCGCTCATTGGCTCGCCTGACGCGTTCTGGCCTATGTACTGGACGCACGTGGCGCGCTGAGCGCAGCCCCCGCGTCCGACGCATATTCGGGAATATTCGAGCATATTCCTTTGCGCGTCTTTCAAAGATACCTTTCTACCCCTAAAATTCCGGAGATGGAATTTTACGGATCAAAAATCTGATTTTTTGATTGAAGATAATGAAAATGATTATGAAAAACATTTATTAAAATAATTAATATTTGATTGGGCTTTTAAAATGAATTTAAAATATTTTATGGGCTTGAAATACAATTAATTATCATGAACAATTAATTGGGCTTTAGAATATCATTTCGAAACCATTTTAGAATGGTTCTTTAGATTGTTCCTCCGTTGGGTCGCGCCAACTAATGTCGCGGTATGTTTCATCATTGGATCCTTAAATGGGGAGACACGATTATGTGTCTACAATTAGCATATGTCATTGCAATAGACCGTTGATTTATGGTCAACCGTTGCAATAAACTGTTACATTCGCTTCAAATTATGGTAGTGCTTTATGAGTTGAAAGTATTTTCGAAATTCCAGAAGAAAAAAAAGAAGAAGGTGTGGAATCTTGTTCTGGTATAAGTTTTTCTTGTTTAGTCATATATAATTTTCATATCTTTTTCTTGTTCTGGTATGAGTAGAATAAAATACTAAAAAAGCAAATGGAAGCTATGAAAGGGTACGTGGGAAATTTTATGGAAATCTTGGGTTATAATATGTCTACATTTGATATAGATGATGTAATCTGTTATTTATACTCATTATAGGTTAATTATATTTTTAATTAAGTAACCATTTCATTTTTATTAATAGTACATTCTAATTCTAAAATGGCAGGTTGATGAGGATGAGGATGAGGATGAGGATGAGGATGATGATGATGAAAGAAGGATGAAGAGTGACGTGAAAAAAATGTAAACGAATGAAGAGTAGTATTACTTTGGTTAGACAGTGAGGTGTTACTGTTGTTGTTGTTGTTGTTCTGCTATCTACTCTATGGTTCTACTATTTTGTTTAGCTGATGAAGAAGATCAATTTGACTTGGTTTGACATTCGTAGTTTTTGTTATCTTTGTGGTTTTTGTTAGTTTTGGATTTGCAGGTTGTTGCACGGCGTAAGATGTTTTATTTAGTTGATATATATTGTACTACAATTTTTGAGTTTAACTACAGTATATTTGTTTTGGTTAATAATATTTTTTGGAATTAATAAACCTTCGATTTCCATGAAATTTGTTGGTTTACTTTTGCAACTTATCAAGGTCACTTCTTATAGGTGGTCGTGCTTGGAAATGTACAAAATAATATGCTAGATTATTTTTTGGAACTTAAACACCTTTCATTACGAGTCTCAAATTACATCTGAATATAATTATTTGGAAAATAAAACGTAGCTTCCAATTATATTTGGTGTTAAAATTGTATAAGTAACCCTTATTATATTAATTTTTAGAAATAAATTTTATATTGCCTCTAATTATATTTTGAGGTAAAATCATATTATTGTCCCGAAACATATGTGGTTTTTAGAAGCAACTTTTTATATTGCCTCTAATTATATTGCGAGACAAAAATTATATGGTTGCCCCTTAATATATGTAGTTTTCAGAAGCAATGTTTCAGATCGCCTCTAGTTATATTTTGAGGCAAGAATACATGGTTGCCTCTAATTATATTTTGAGGCAAAATATATGGTTGCCTCCAAATGTAGAGCCTTTTAGAGGCAACAATTTATATTTCCTCAAAAAGGGACTTTTAGATGCAACCGTTTATTAGCGACAAAACTATTAGATGCTACCTTTGTTTTCAGAGGCAAATCTAGCGATTTTTCTTGTAGTGTTAGGTGCATCCTTGTGAATTTGAAAAATTATGATGATTAATGAAATATATATTATTTTTTATTATCTTGTTTGAGTATAAGGTTGCCGGGTGGATAGACGTAGTCCCCGGTGGAGAACATGCTACCACCTAGGTTGCGATTTATGGGTAAATCTTGGTTATGTTGTCGTCAGAGAGGACAAAAAGTACTGAGCCGGGTACTATCCTGCATACGGAGTATGGCCATTCTTAGACACATACAGTAAGGAACATAAGCCCATAGGCTGTTCTAGAGGTTGCCATCTGACATATCTATACGAATTGGGTTGCGATCCACTAGCATTATGTTCTTTCTCAAATTATGAAATTATTATTTTCAAAATGAATATTTTCCCTTTGATGTTGATGATGATAATGTGATTATGTATGTTCCTTTATTGATATGTTTAACATCTTTTAGTTGCCTAGTTTTGTGGTTTTATTAGCTTGTTGTGGTTGTCACTTGATTTCTATGACTCGTACTTTGGTGAATTTTGATTGGGATGGGAAAACTGTTAGTTACTCCCCACTGACTATGGATTATTTGTTGTTTAACATCTTTTAGTTGCCCACTGACTGACTGAAGACTAGATTAATTATGATTTGGGAACGGGAATTGAGATTTGGGAGATTGTCCAAGTTCATTGTTCTAGTTTTGGTAGATGACATTTATGAGGGTTATAGGAGATTTTGGCCTCATAGGTGTTAAGTAATTGGTTTGTTCTTGGTGGTTGTTTTGCCACATGACATTTTGTTACTATGTTTTATGATAGGACTTTTGAATGTTTCCTTCTTTTCGGGATGACTCGTTGGATTTGAGGATATTATCATTTTCTTTATCTTTGATTTTAACTTTATAATAATGTTTAGGTGAACCTTTTGAGTGACATTTCTGTTTCGGCGATATTTCCACTATCGTCTATTTTATTAATATTGGATGTCCATTTCTCTATTTCTATTTTGTATAAGGACGGAGTGTTACAAAAGGCACTCCAAAAAAAATTAGATTGATCTCGGTTCAACACTTGATGGACTTAATAGTTTATTAAAATAACAAGTTAAACCAAAAATAAACATACATAATACAAAAAAAAATATCTAATATTGGAAGAGAAGAAGATTGCATTTGCTCATTTTCTGGAATTTAAACACAAAAGAAAATCAATTCATATTCTTAGTTAAAAAAAGTGGAAACAAATTAGACGTAAAAAGAAAACAAAAAGAAAATATTGGTAAATATGTTACTCGACCAATTAAATTTATAAATTTGTTTCCTTCATCTCAAAATAAAACCCTAGTAATGGAGCCAGAATTTTGAAATTATATGAAGATGATAAAGAGATAATATGTATAATTCCAAGTTTTCAACAACTTAAACTGGGTTTAGATAGAAATGAGAACCCTAGGCTTTTCGATCTTTCTATTCTCCTTTAGCAAGTTTCATATTCTCAATTCATGTTTATGACACCTGAAACTAAAGAGAGATATCGAAATTATCAACTTTCTTGTTTTCGTTCTTAATTGAAAATCTAAAACAAGTAATAAGTTGAAAGTCTAATAAGCAATACTGATGAACAAACAGTACACAAGATTGAAAATGTTTATGCTAAAAAATATAATGTGGGTATGAGTAGTGTAGGCGTGTTTTTATTTCGCCTACGCGGGATGAGCGCGTATTTGACTACCTCATTGTAAAGGTTTTGATTGCAAATTGTTTTGAAGTCGCCAATAAGTCTTTAAAGAAGACACATAAACCTAATTCGATATTGGGAAACCTTGGGACTTATCCAACATAGATTTCCCCATCCTGACTCCATAGATGGTCAATGAACCAAAGATTGAGTTCGGGGGTGAGGGGGGTACGAACACGGTCAGATGTTACCCATTGCTGGCCTCTACTTAATATCGATTCATGTCAAGTTTTATGCAAAAGAATAACCAAATAATATTTTCATACACCCTAAAAAAATAATTTAGTCTAGGTTGGTTTAGGAAACACATAAAAGACTATTTTTTTAGTGGTATGTTATTATGCAATCAAATTACAGGGAACCTAACAGGTTGTTCAAATTATCTGATTGATATTAAAACAGTTCTTTAGGTATTTGATTAGCAAAAATAACATGTGGGTGATGAAAGCATTAACAAGACAATCATAATAACATGCATGTATATAACAAATAAATAAAAAGAAAGAAAATGGATTAGAATGTACAAAGGCACGATTTTATATTAAAGATCTACATCATGAAAGAAATAGTTAGTAACTTCAATATAAAAATAGAGAATTTATTCAAGGATCCTCAGGATTATACCGTGGCTTGGGTCTGAGAGATATACAACCTTTGGGAAGAGCAATCGTGAAGCCTAAAGATCTGAACTTGTATGTCTGAAAGTATGTGTTTTGTTTTTGTGTTTGAAAGTATGTGAAAGTATGAGTTTTGTAGAGAGATTTTGTAGAGAGGTTTTCATTTATTCGTGAAGTGTTGAAGTCGAAGCTAAGTATTAAAAGTATGGAAAAAAACTTGTCCATTGATTCGGAAAATCGAAGAGTATTTATAGAGAAAAGGAAATTGCGCTTAACGCGTCAACTGCACCAGACCCAAGTGGATATGTGACGCACAATCACACGTGTCAGGCGCACATTGGTGCGCCTGACGCACTATGACCAATCAACAGTGCCCACGTGGCACACGCTTTCAAAAAAAGATAGAATTGAAAGCATGTGCATCGCATAGAGGCGTGCACCAAGCGCACGACTCCGTGTGACACACAGGTCCACGTGTCAGGCTTGTGCGCTTGGTGCAGGCTGGTGCGCTAGGCGCTCGTTGGTGCGCTAAGTGCACCGCCTTGCTTTTGACACATTTTGACAACCTTTTTTATAAAACGCATTTTGGCGATTTTCTTTTATCTTTTAACTTCGGAAATCTGATTTTACGGGATAAAATTCGATTTTAATTATAAAAATATATTTGAAAATATTTATTTATGAAAATAAAAATAATTAATTATCATGAATAATTAATTATTTGGCTTTTTCAAAGAATTGGGCTCAAAATGCAATTAATTATCAGGAATAATTAATTGTGCTTTAAAATAGGACTTTAACACTTTAAAAAATAGTTTTGGGTTGGCTTTTTAGACTGCTCTCTCCTTGGGTCGGACCAATTAAGACCGTGGTATGTTTCATCATTGGATCATTAAATGGGGAGACATGAATATGTGTCTACAAGTAGCAAGCCGGACTTTGCTAACTGGATGTAAGTTTGATGAATGCAAGATCGAATCTCCAAATGGGCAGCCAATTGCAAAACAAGAAGAATAACTCGGGGGGTTTTCGGGGGAACCCTCTCCGATGCTTAAGTCAGTCGGCTGAGCAATCCAAAGCAAGAGAGTGGAAAGAATTGCCAATTTTATGTGATTGTTTAGTTAGTTGAAGTTACCTTTCCTTTGGTGCCAAATGGACTATATATAGTGGACAATAGGTCTAGGGGGACCTTGGGCCGTCCTATTATGTATCTTTACTCCCATTTTCCCTGCTCCGGGCCTGTTTCTTTCACAATAATCTTTTTACTGTCTATTAGGGGATTGCGCTGACATTTAGGCCCCAACAGTTTTCCTGCTAGACACGTTCCTGTTACAGGATAATGGGTTTTGATATGGTTTTGGAACATTTCGAAGTGGGACAGTAGCGAAGACATTGGGCTATCCGAGGTGAAACAATTCATTCCAGTTTCTTTCTGGGTAACAGTTTTGGCCATTATTGAACACAACTGCACTAATAGCTGTTTCTAGGGAAGTGGAGCGGTTTCTCGAACGTGGCCCTAAATTCCCCCATCACGCGCCACTACTGGGCAATTATGTCGAACGTTGTTAGTTTTGAATTGGGAATTAAATTCGCCAAGTGAGCCATGCTCCCCCTCTTTTTACCTTCAAGTAGATCGTTTACCCTTTTTGAACATTTCACTTTCCTTACCATCATCTCCTTATCCTCTGAATTTCTCTTTCATACTTTTCCCCTCTATTTTTTCAAACCCTAACTGTCGATTGCTCTCTCTCATCAATGGACCTTCACAGTTCCCTCTCTCTTCAAGGTATAAGTTTGCACTCTGATTCTTGGTAGACACCTCTTCTAATCACTTCTCTTCTCGAACTATCCCTCTAATGGCTTCTCTTTTTCAAACATATAGGTACAAGTGCCTTTCTTCTACAACTTTCTCAAATATGGATTCCGGCAAGCAACCCAGGATTGTTGATACGCTGAGCAGACGAGCCAGTCGACTGACTTGTACTAAAGCATGACTCTGTTTGGTTTAAGCTCCTACATGCCATACCTCTGGCAGTCAGGTCTCGTGGCTAGGTCAAATTTTCTCCGAAGGAGAAGCTTGTAGAATTACCCATCCACAAGAGGTTCCCCAAGGAGCCGACATAACTTATGATTGGAAACCTGGACCGACAACAAGTCTAACGCTGATTTGATATAGACAACTTTTAATGTGGGCCCTATGGATTTGCTGGTCAGCAATCATATTCATCAGCAACTTGAGGATTTGTATGGGATTTGGCCATATGGGGTATTGGTGTGAGCTACCCACCCCGACACTCTTTGGTCGTCCCTCCTCCGGGTCAGACAGCTGTCTACTTGGCCTACTTTGAGTATGGCTTCTGTTTTCCTTTTCATCCGTTTCTTCAATGGGCTCATGTGCGATATGGCCTTAGACTTCCCAAATCACTTGCCAGAGTCTCCACAAGATATTGGGCTTCATATGGGTCTGCAAATTCATAAGGTATCCTCTTTCGTTCTGATCATTCAGATCCCTTTTAAATGTAAGCCACCGGGTTTAATGCTGGAAGAGGGTGGTACACCTTCGAGAGTACGACGGAGACTATCACCTCTTACATCGGCGTTCCTTACAAGAAAGCCTTGAGGGAGAGGTTTATATGGGTGATGGTCCCCACTGCTGTAGGTCATCCATACCGTTTATAAGCTCCCTTCACTCTTCACGAACCTACCCCTCTTACTATTCAGGATGTGAGCGAACAGGAGCAGATTGTATTCGAGCATTTCGGTGCTGGTAAGCCTACTTTTGACTTCAAGAAGGGCCCTACCTCGAGGGTGTGGCTTCCCTACTCTGAATTCATGGTTTAAGAAAAAGTTTTGGCCACCACCAGGATTAGCCACCTTTATACTAAAGGTAGGCTGCTTTTCTCTCTTTTCGTAGACTTTCTTGTTTTGCTGCCCAGTCAGTCCTTTGGGATCATGTATATTTGTGACTTTTGTCATCTTTTGTCAGCAGCTTAGGGCTTACAGTATATCTCTAACCAGTTAGTGTAGTCGGAGTTCGAATGTCTCCTAACAGGACGTATGCTCACCCTGTGCCCGACAAGGAAAACCCTATTTTGAGGGTGGACTATACCAACCTTGCCATCTCTCCCAGTAATCTGTTGGGCAGGGTCGGAGTGACGCCCGTGGACCCTTTCGATGTTGGGAGGCGGTCTGACTCTCTACCATCTTAGTCTGCCAGGCGTCCTCTACCTACATTCCAGCCTCCTTTTGTTGTGGGAGCAGCACAGAATTCTTCACTTTGGACAGAGGCCATTAATCGCGTCGTCTCTGGTCGTACATCCAATATCAAGGCAAGGACGTTAAGCAAGCGTTAGTAGCGTCAGACTGCCCAGGAGTCTGAGAAGTTGGGTGAGGTTCCCGCTGTTGTTCCTATTCTCGCAGAGAATAGATAGATAAGGGACGATCGACCTTCTAAAGAAGTCCCTCCAGAGAACTCTCCCAAGAAATCCAAAGTTGATGCCTCTGGAGTCGAAGCCGCGGCCATAGAGGAGGAACCCCCCAACAAGTTCAATGTCGGACACTGTTCAATTTATTGGTAATCAACTTATTGATGGGAAGGAGTCCCACTTCATTAGGTCGACCATCAACTAGACAATCAACAGGAGCACCAGGATCTGCAACCGCTGACTTTCGACACTTTTCATATACCAACCTCCTCTGACCAAGTTCGTGATGACAAGGGTTCACAACCTATTGTGGAGATCCCCGACTCTGTTTTTGGGTCACCTGTTGGTCGTCGCCATCATGAGGAGACGATATCCAAAACTAAGGATGAGCCTTTTTCCGTACCGGTTAACAAGTTAGCAGCACTGTCAGCTTTAGACTTTCAGAGCTTTTATCTCACCAATTGAGTTTCGGGTAAACGAGGTCTAACGCTCCCCTTTCTCCTAGTTATGGTGATAAAGAGGCTGAAAGTTTGGATCACTCTTTTGCCGTGCCTGGCTTGCCAGCTTCCTCGATCGAGTTAATCGCCAAGGCTGGGATAAGCTACCACAAAAGCGTTGAGCCCGACCCCTCTCAAGTAAGGGCACTCTCTTTCTTAGCATCCATTTATGTCGATTTGGGTGGAATTTTCCTATCTGGGCTGATAAGTGCATATTCAAACATTATTTAGTTCCATATTAGGGTGCATTTTCATGTAGTATTAGCGCATTTACATTGCATTTATGCATCTTTAGGTCCCTTTTATAAGCTACGGTGCTTTCACAGGTTATTTGGCATTTTGATGTAATCTCATGTACTTTAGAATCCTTTTTGATGACATGACAATTACGACACTTGGATGACCTTCAAAACGATATATCATGTGCCCAAAACGGATTGGAAATGAAGAAGATACAAACGACTTTGTGTACTTGTGCGAAATATGATACCTCTGCACCATTTCATCCATCACTTATGACACAAGAATGATAATGAGATAATTTCAACTGGGTTGGAAACTAGACTTCAAGGGCTTTCCAACGATATATTACATGTGCGAAACAAAGCTCTGGATCAAAAGTTATAGCTGTTAAAAATTAAGATGAAGCCACTGGCGCACGCCCGTGCGGATTTATGCTCGACCGTGCATCTCTACAATCAAAAGCCACTAAAGCTTCTGCCTTGCTCGCACAACCGAGCGAGATTTCGCTCGACCGTGCACGACCGTGCAAGAAGTTGCTTGACCGTGCGACATGCTGTATTGTCGAATTTTCCGCGTGACTTAACTTATGTCGGTTTATTTATTCTTAGCTTATAAATACGACTTTAAACCTTATTTTCAGCAGCTTAGAGATTTATTATCATAATTTATTTAGTTTATGCTTAGGGTTTCTAGAGAGAAGTTAGAGAGAGAAAGTTGTAGATCTTCATTGTTATTCAAGACTCCACCTTTCTTCCATTAATTCAAGTATTTATTTTCTCCTTCTTTTCTCTTTGTTTATTATTATGAATTTTAATTATTCTTGTCTAGTTTGTTGATAAATTTCAATTCTGCTTGAGTAGTTCTTTATCTATGGTTAAGTTGAACCCTAGTATGAATCAAGTCATGATTATTTCTTTAAATCCCCATATTAGTTGTTTATTTGTTCTTGCTTAATTGATTGTGCATATTCCAATACTAGATTAGGGATAATTAGTATTGTTATTATTTCTTTATCTTGATCACAACGGGAGTTGGATTTTGACGAATTTTGAGTATTTCAATTAAGGACATGAAATTCTGCACGGGGCTAGGTAGAATGGATTGTTAGGAAGTTAGAGTGTCGTGTTTAGTGTCTTTAATTTGCATGATTCCATGGGAGTAGGTTTGAGTGCATATTAGGAAAGTCATAGATACTCGGGTGAGGTTTATGGTATTTTATAGAGTGTACTTTTCCTTGTGAACATTTAATTGGTTATTGTATTAATTTATGCTAGTGGGGATACTTAACTCTAGAGACTTTTATTTATTTATTGATTAGTATAGTTGATTCTACCATTCTTGATTAGTCTTACCATTATTTAAGGGCTAATCATAGAACAACTTTCTCTCTGTGGGATCGACCCTGACTTACCCTACTACATAGTTAGGAGATAACTTAGGTTATTTATTTTTATTAGGTGCGTGACACACCTATCAAATTTTGGCACCGTTGCCGGGAAGATAATTTGTTTTATTTAGTTTTTATTGTTGGTGAGACTAGATTGCATATATTATTATTTTTTTCTTATTTCTTTTGTGAAATGATTTTTTTTTTCGTATCATGGAGTCATATTATTATTATGATGGGAATAATTCTTTTGATAGGCAACATAGTAATAATTCTTGTGGTTCTCATGTTTATAGTTTTGATGCATCATATCAAAATTCTTCCAATTTTTGCATGAGTTCTCATGAATTACCATTTATGTTCCATGAACCCAATATTGTTGCTAGTAATCTTAGAGCAATTTTTTCTTTTCCTCAATATGAGAATGAATTATTTTGGAAATACTATTATAGACTTGGCAATTTTGTTGGTCCTAACCATGGAATTGAAATTTGGGATATGTACCTAGTGATTTATGAGGCTTTAAATGAAGAAACTAGGGTGGTGTTTGATTCTATGTCTAATGGAAAATTTGTAGCCCAATCACCAGATTAATTGAGTGGTTGGCTAAGAATAACTATGAGTGTGATATGTCTTTATCTGCTAGACCAACCCCACAACCCCATAGGTGTATTACAACATCTTCTTAATTATTCTTCGAATTGTCACTCTACTTCTCATGCTATTTCTTTGTGTGATGTGACATTAGTGAATGATTTTAACCCCTCACCCAAATATGAATTTGATTATTCTACTCAAAATTCTCATCCGCAATCGTATATTTATGATGATGATGATGATGCAGGTTGGATAGAAAATGAGTGTTATGGGATTGATGTTCAAATTATAGGAAAAATCAATGTGATGGATATTATAAAGGAGGAAGAACCCTTGGCTGAAAAGCCTACCTTGGAGAAGTCTATCAATGAGAGTGAGGTGATTCATGAGTCTTTATTGGTTCCACCTACTGCTTTTTGAGTCTCATGTTCCTTTCTCTAAAAAACTTGACCTCATTCCTTCTTTCCCTATATTATATCCTCCATCATTCCTTATTTCTCCCTCTTTGAATGACTTCCGTGATCATGTAATTAATATACATTCGGTTTCTTCCCAACCTATTGGGTCATGTAAAAAGACTAATAATTTTCCTTTTTCTTCCTTCTCTTGTAGATATAACTTTTTCTTTGATTTTCCTTTTTGCAGGTCTTGTAGAGAATTATAACTAATTTATTTTACATTTTCTTTTGCATATTATTTGCTTTTTTGTGAGATGCATGTAGATGCATTTGACAAACTACTAAGGGCTTTGACGAGCTATTCCTCCTGGGAGGCAACCCAAGTTTTCTAACCTTTTTTTTCTTTTTAAATTTAGATTTAGGAAATTCTAATTTTTTATTTGATTACTAACTTATAAAATTTGTGCAAATTGTGATCCAGGGGTTGAGTTCCTATTATTCATTGAGGTTAATTTCTAGGTACTTGATCTTATGCTCGGTGAGGAGGTTCAATTAAGGGTTTTCACCCACAACACTTTTGGTATACTCTTTCCTTTCCCCCTGTTCAAGTTTTTAAGAGTCACATCTCTTTTTGCCATTTATTTTGGTTTAACTTGATTCTGTGATTGAGGAAGTTGATCCTGTTATGTGGTTGTGGATGTTTCCCTTTCCCTCCCTATATTTATTTGTCACAATGAGGACAATGTGTTATTTAGCTTTGGGGGGGGGGGATTTACTTTTTGGGTAATAACTTTGCACATATTTTCATTTAGGTTCATTATATATTTTATTTCTTCTGCATATTTGCATATTTTGGCTTTGTGGGTTTAAAGAGCTTGTTGCACATGCTAAGCGCAATCGTGATTCCTATGAAAGTGAGTTAGGATTTATTGATTTCTTAGTATTAGGAGCATATTAGTTGCATTCTTTGATGATTACAGGAAATATATGTTTTATTTCATGAGATTTGGGCATATCTTGGATATTATAGTTAAATTTTACGGTTTTTTCACCATATACCCCTGATAATTTTTTTTTGCACCATATACCCTTTCAACTTTCCAAATGCACCATATACCCCTCACGTTTGAAAAAATACATCCACTTACCCTTATGACTAACGGAAGTCTAACACCGTTAGTCATTAACCCTTAATCCCCCTCTAACCCTAATTTAACTAACCTAAAACTAAACCTAACCTAACCCTAACCCCTAATCCCTCTTTAATCCTAACCCTAATCTAATACCCTAACCCTAACCACCCAACCCCCACCCCCACCCCTTCCCCCACCACCGAGCGCCCCCCAAAGCCACCGGCGCACGCCCGTGCGGATTTATGCTCGACCGTGCATCTCTACAATCAAAAGCCACTAAAGCTTCGCCTTGCTCGCACAACCGAGCGAGATTTCGCTCGGCCGTGCACGACCGTGCAAGAAGTTGCTTGACCGTGCGACATCTTTGTATTGTCGAATTTTCCGCGTGACTTAACTTATGTCGGTTTATTTATTCTTAGCTTATAAATACGACTTTAAACCTTATTTTCAGCAGCTTAGAGATTTATTATCATAATTTATTTAGTTTATGCTTAGGGTTTCTAGAGAGAAGTTAGAGAGAGAAACTTGTAGATCTTCATTGTTCTTCAAGACTCTACTTTTCTTCCATTAATTCAAGTATTTATATTCTCCTTCTTTTCTCTTTGTTTATTATTATGAATTTTAATTATTCTTCTCTAGTTTGTTTATATATTTCAATTATGCTTGAGTAGTTCTTTTATCTATGGTTAAGTTGAACCCTAGTATGAATCAAGTCATGATTATTTCTTTAAATCCCCATATTAGTTGTTTATTTGTTCTTGCTTAATTGATTGTGCATATTCCAATACTAGATTTTGTATAATTAGTATTGTTATTATTCCATTATCTTGATCACAAAGGGAGTTGGATTTTGACGGATTTTAGGTATTTCAATTAAGGACATGAAATTCTACACGGGACTAGGTAGAATGGATTGTTAGGAAGTTAGAGTGTTGTATTTAATGTCTTTAATTTGCATGATTCCATGGGAGTAGGTTTGAGTGCATATTAGGGAAGCCATAGATACTCGGGAGAGGTTTATGATATTTTATAGGGTGTACTTTTCCTTGTGAACATTTAATTGACTAGTTTGGGGTAGGAATTATTATTGTATTAATTTATGCTAGTGAGGATACTTAACTCTAGAGACTTTTATTTATTTATTGATTAGTATAGTTGATTCTACCATTCTTGATATTAATCTCCTTTAGTCTTACCATTATTTAAGGGCTAATCATAGAACAACTTTCTCTCTGTGGGATCGACCCTGACTTACCCTACTACATTGTTAGGAGGTTAGTTAGGTTATTTATTTTTGTTAGGCGCGCGACACGCCTATCATGGGCTGATTGGGAGACACTCTTTCTCACTCTCATTTATTCATCCTTTGTTTTCCTTCTAGGATTTCAAAATCGGCCTGCTATCTCTCTCAAAGTCGGCTTCAAGCATGTCTTTCCACACTGAATTGCGAACTCTTAAGGCTCAGGTGGAGAAGCTCCAACTGGAGTTGGATTAGCAAAAAGCTCTTTTTCAATCACATCAAAATAGGGCCTAATTATTGGACGAGGAAGTGACTGCCCTGAAAGCATATAGAGAAACTCTTATGACTGAGAGGGCAAGTTTGAGAAATGAGAAGGAGTCTACTCTCCAACAATTTCGACTTGCTGACGGGAAGCTTAGTGAAGTGATGGACCAGCTGAAAATAATAATCTAGGTATGATAGCAAGTCGACTTTGCTAAATGGATGTAAGTTTGATGAATGTTAGTGTAACACCCCATCCTTCTACTACTAAGATACTAAACCTTATCAATTCAAGAAATACTAAAATGACGTTAGCGGAAATAACGTCGGGACGGTTATGCTACTCTAAAACAATAAATAAAGATAATAACTTAAAATTCATAGCTTAAAAAGGGAATAAATCTCCAAGTAACATCATGGTTCCAACATAAAAGAAGTATCCCAATTGTATCATACTAACAAATCCAAAATACCATGAGACATGCAAGTCTCCCAAAATAAACTTAAATAAAACTAATATCCTTGAAAGCAATCCAAAAATAAGTCTCCCTATGACCTATATAAAGTTCATCTACCAAAAACAAAACTAGAAGCTTCTTCTCACAACCAACTCTCACACTTGCTAGCCCAGGCAGGTCACAAGCCTAGCAACCATTTCCATCTCGCAAGATTATATTACATATTTCCACGGTCGGTGGGGAGTAACTAGCGGTTCTCCCAGAACAATAGCAATCAAAGCACTATTCAGAGGTAGATTATTAAGAAAGGAATAACATGCAATTCATTACATCATATCATGCACATAGAAATCATAAAGCTCATAGATAAATCAAGAGATCATTAACAATAAGTAAACATAATATAGTGAGTGACATAATTCAAATATAAATAAATACTAATAATAAATCAAAAATACAACAAGTTATTGAGTCAGAAACCGAACGCCAGTGATTCGCAAATCACTTCCTAAGGTTTGTCAGATCGCAATCTCCGGAGTCGTCCTATGGGCTTACGTTCCCCCCTTTGCCCGTGTCTAAGAATGGCCAAACTCCCGATGCGGGGGTAGAACACGCGAGAACCCCACGACCTCTCGGACGACAACAATTAACCCAGGTGTACCCCTAGTACGCAAACCAGGTGGTTGGCATGTTCTTAACCGGGGACTACATCTATCCCACCGGATATTCTTATCTCAAAATACAATCATGCATACAAACTAAGTATCATTCATCAAAAATATTCGTCAAAAAGGGGATGCCACCCGGCCTTATACCCACAATTCATCAAACAGTTCTTCATAATTCCTCAAAATAAATCACTTATAATATATTCAACAAATAACTCTCACAATAACACTTGAACATTCCCAAACATCAAAAATGACAATATACTGGTTTTTACAGCAACCACACTCAATCACAAGTACATCACCAATTAACTCTAAATCATATTCATTAAAAGAGTAATAACAATTAAATCATTTTATTCCATAAATCAAACCTAAACATGTGGTTACCCAAATGATGCATACTGTATACTACTGAAAATCAGCAACCCAGAATATATTAAATTATAAATTATATCTGATTTACAAGCCCTCAAACAATTTAATAGTGTGTCCTCAATTTCATCACAAAAACACCATAATAATTATGAAACCAACAATTTCGAGCAGTAAAATCACACAAAAATTATCATATAACCCTAATAGCTCTACTGACATGGCACAATTTTTATTTATAATTTTCGGACTCAAAAAGTATTTTTAACAGTTAATATACAGATTCCTCAAATAAGCCATTATAATAATTAAAAATATAAACAGACGCCCAAAAATTACCAAAAATTCACATAACATGTAAAAACTCACGGAAATACATATTATCCAAATAAATTAATTTTTCTGCCACTATAAATAATTTTCATGAATCATATACTGACTGAACAGAATTTACAAAAATAGATATATCAATTAATTAAAACTGTAAACAGTAGATAAAAATTATTCCAAAGCATGGAATACATTATACGCATGTAACATGATCTAAGAAAAATGATTTCATCAATTTTAACAGTCGTTCAATAATTATTATGAAATTTAGCCAAAAACGCACAAAATACTAATTAAATCAAATAAATATTAAAAATCATGCAAAAATTATTTTTCTCTACACAGTATTCACATAGCATGTGTCACGTATGTTCATGTAAAATTTCATCAAAAATATCATTCAAAAAGTATTTTAGATAATTCCTAACGTATTAATCTAATACCGAATACCACTCTAATCACTATGATTCTAGGATAACAACTAGTTACCTGGATCGTCGGAGGCGAGCTGAAAACTTCTGGAAATCCCCACAGTAGGCGTGTGACCCTCTTCTTCTTCAAATTCTAAGCACCAAGTATAAGGAAAAAGCCACAAAAACAATTCACGAACAATTATCAAAGAGAAGAAATGAAGAAAATTTGAGAGAATGAAAATGGTGATGATGGTGATGATGATGGACGAAAATATGGAAGAATGACAGCCAAAAGTTCTGATTTTCTAATCAGAAATTGAAGTGAATTAAGAGGTTTAATGAGGTTTAATTAAAGAAATCATTAAGGGGGGTTATGGTGGTTATAAGGCATCAAAGAGTCTTAGGAAAACAAAAGAGAAAAGAAAAGGAGAAAGCTCTCCTAATTCCTCCACTTGGCCGGCTGCCCCAAGCCCACACACCCACAAAAACTTTCGGCCCAAATTCAACAACGATCCATGCTCCGAAAGCCCGATACGCGATAAAACGGTTAATTCCTAAATCGCGCCTAAACTTTGAAAATACTTAATAATAAAAATAATTCTAATAAATTATATTATAAATATAAATGAAATAAACACATTGACACGCCATAAAAATAAAAATAATAATTCGGCTCCCAAAATTATAAAATAAAAAATAATTAATTTAGAGAAAATAATAGTTTTTAGAGAAAATTCTTGCGAAAAACTAGGAGCAAAATTATGGGTTGTTACAATCTCCCCTCCTTAAATAAAGTTTCGTCCTCGAAACTTCGAAACACAAAAACAAGACAAGAACACAAATAGTACCCGAAACGAATTCCCGGTATTTCGATCGCATTGACTCTTCGGTTTCCCAAGTAGCTTCTTCGTACTTTTGACTTCTCCAAAGTACTTTAACCAAGGGAATCACCTTCCTTCTCGAGCACGGTTCGACGGTCCAATATACGAACAAGTCGCTCTTCAAAAGTCGATTCGGCTCAACCGACACCGATTCAACAGGGATTACATGCGAAGGATCACTACGATACTGCGCAATCGCGACACATGAAACACATCATGAACCTTCGACGGCTACGCGCGCAAAGCCAAACGATACGCGACCTCCCGATCCTTTCAAGAATTTCATAGGGACCTACGTACTTCGGACTCAACTTGCCCTTTTGACCAAACCGCATCACTCCCTTCATAGGAGAAACCCTCAAAAGCACCTTATCCTCCACCTCAAAAGAAATAGGTTTCCGACGCAAATCAGCATACGACTTCTGCCTATCTTGAGCAGCCTTCATCTTCGCTTGAATTACTTTCACCTGCTCAACTGTATCCTGAATTAACTCTGGGCCCAAAATCAATGAGTCACTGATGTCGCTCCAACAAGTAGGACTACGACACTTCCTTCCATAAAGAGCCTCATACGGAGCCATTTGGATACTAGCTTGATAACTGTTGTTATAAGAAAACTCCACCAAGCTAAGAGACTTGACCCAAGACTGCTGAAATTCCAAGGCACAAGCACGAAGCATATCTTCCAAGGTCTGAATAGTCCTCTCAGTCTGACCATCGGTAGCTGCATGAAATGCAGTACTCAACTTCAACTTCGAACCAAAAGCCTCTTGCAAAGCAATCCAGAAATGGGATAGGAATCGCGGATCACGGTCAGAGACAATGTCTTTGGGAACCCCATGAAGACGAATTATCTCATTAGCATAAGCTTCAGCTAACTCTTCCATAGACCAAGTGTTCTTCATCGCAATAAAACGAGCCACTTTAGTCAACCGATCCACAATCACCCACACAGCATTCAATCCACCGGCAGCTCTAGGCAAACCCATCACGAAATCCATCGAGATCGAGTCGAACTTCCAAGCAGGAATAGGCAAAGGTTGCAACAAACCACCAGGCCTCTGATGCTCAATTTTCACCTTCTGACAGACCAAACACCTAGCTACGAACTCGGCAATCTCTCTCTTCATACCAGGCCACCAAAAATTAGCCTTCAGATCCTTATAAAGCTTGTCACCCCCAGGATGAACGGAATAAGGAGTACTATGAGCTTCTTCGAGAATCTTTCTCTTAAGCTCACCATCATTGGGCACACACCAACGCCCCATAAACCTCAAGCTATCATCAGCACAGATCTCAAAATTCTCTGCACGACCTTGCATCTTTGCTTCACGGATCTTCTCCAGCTTAGGATCACCCTTTTACTTGCTTCTTAACTCCTGGAACAACTCAGGCTCAGCACTCATGGAACCCAACAAAGCAGACACATAACCCTGAGGAACAACCTCGATATTAAGCTTGCGAAACTCTTCACACAATTCACGAGGCACCACCATAGCAGCGTTTAATGAATGCTTACTCTTGCGACTCAGAGCATCCGCTACTTTATTCGCCTTACCCTCACGGTAATCCAGGGTCAGGTCATAATCCTTGATCAATTCAAGCCACCTTCTCTGCCTCATGTTAAGATCACGCTGAGTGAAGATGTACTTCAGGCTCTTGTGGTCAGTATACACCTTACACGGAACACCATACAGATAGTGTCGCCATATCTTTAGTGCAAACACCACAGCCGCTAACTCCAGATCATGGGTCGGGTAATTCCTTTCATGCACTTTCAGCTGCCTCGAACCATAGGCTATCACTTTCCCTTGCTGCATCAAAACACAACCCGACCATTCTTCGATGCATCACTCAACACTTCATACCCAACGCCCTCGAGATGGCAAGGTAAGAATAGGAGCAGAGGTCGAAACTCTTTTTCGGCTTCGAAATGCCTCTTCACAATCCTCGGACCCGGATGAACTTGCGGTCCTTGCGCATCAAGCGAGTCAGAGGTTGAGCTATTTTGGAGAAATTTTGAACGAACCTCCTATAATAACCAGCCAGACCCAGAAAACTCCGAATCTCGGTCACATTCTTAGGACTCTCCCACTCGACAACAGCCTTGATCTTAGCGGGATCCACCTTGACTCCTTCCTTGCTGATTACATGCCCTAGAAAAGCAACTTCCTTCAACCGTAACTCGCACTTAGACGGACTTTGCGAACCACTTTTGCTTGCGCGTAACATCCAACACCAGTCTCAAATGCTTCTCATGCTCCTTCTCATCCTTAGAGTAGACGAGAATATCATCGATGAACACGACCACACAAGTATCCAAGTACTCGTGGAAAGAGCGATTCATTTGATCCATGAAAATCGCAGGAGCATTCGTGAGACCAAATGGCATCACTTCAAATTCATAGTGCCCATATCTGGTGCGAAAAGCAGTCTTCGGAATATCCTCCTTCTTCACGGGAATCTGATGATATCCGGATCTCAGATCGATCTTGGAAAATACCCCAGCACCTTTTAACTGATCAAACAGATCCTCAATGCGAGGCAACGGATATTTATTCTTGATCGTTACCTTATTCAGCTCACGGTAATCGATGCACAGACGCATACTCCCGTCTTTCTTCTTGACAAACAAAACAGGAGCACCCCAAGGAGACACACTAGGCCTTATGAAGCCCTTATCTATCAACTCTTGCAATTCAGACGGCGCCATTCTATACGGAGCCTTGGATATAGGAGCAGTGCCCGGTACTAAATCAATGCCGAACTCCACATCTCTTTCAGGAGGAATACCTGGCAACTCTTCAGGAAATACATCAGGATAATCCCGAACTACCGGAATACTCTCGAGCTGATCTTCGGATGATAAATCCTTCACCATGCAAAGGTATACCACATCACCTTTTTGACGCATCTTCCGCATTCTCAGAGCAGAAACCCACTTAACACCCTTCTTCACTACAACACCCGAATAAGAAATCCTTTTCCTCTTAGAATCTCTGAGCACCACCTTCTGGTCACGGCACTGAATGCAGGCATGATACTTCGATAACCAATCTATTCCAAGGATCACATCAAACTCTGACATAGGAAACTCCTTAAGATCGGCTGGCAACTCGGAACCCAGAATACTGACAGGCACGCCCTTAAACTCGAATGACGGGGATAATTCTCACCAGACGGAAGAGAAATTAGGGACTTAATAGGAGATCTAGAGGAAAGATTAGCTTTTCGAACAAAGGAACTAGCAACAAAAGACACTGTAGCACCAGTATCGAACAGAACAAAAGCAGGAGCATTATTTACAAGAAAAGTACCAGAGATGACATCAGGATGGACATCGGCTTCAGCTTGCGTCATCACATAAATCCTGTTCTTCGGAGGAGCAGAAGAACTAACTGGCTTAGCAGGACCAGCAGAAAAAGACGGAGCTCTAGGATTCTTAGCACACTAAAAAGACTTGTGCCCCACTTCCTTGCAATAGAAACAGAGACGGCCAGTCGATCCATCACAGTTCTTCCCCGGATGAGCAGCCTTACCACAGATTCGGCACTTGCTCGGATCAAAACTCGGACGAAATCCCGATCCAGAACCCTGTTGATAACCCCCTCGACCAGACGGCTCATACCTCGGCTTCTTAGCCGGGAACTGAACATAGGTAGCAGCAGGCTTCTTAGTAGCAGCAGCCTTAGCAGAATCTTCCTCTTTCAAAGAGGCATGAATACTCAGAGCTATCTCATAAGCTCCCTGGAAAGTCGAAGCTCCAGAACTCAGAACATGGGTCCTCACCCTAGGATCCATTTTCTTGATGTACCTCTTCACACGCTCAGCTTCGGTAGGTACAACTGCGGTAGCAAACCTGGACAGCTCGGTGAATTTGTCAGTGTACTCCTGCACACTCAGAGTACCCTGAGACAGAGTTAAGAACTCTTCCTGCTTCTGCCAACGGAGCTCATCAGGATAAAACCTCTCCTTCAGCTTAACACGGAACTCATCCCATCCAAATCCCGGTGTAGCCATGCAGCCTGCACGAACAGTACTCCACCAGTTGTCAGCTTCCATCTTCAGATAGTAGGTACCAATAGGCACCATTTCGACGACGGGGGCATCCAAGAGCAACAAATGGCTTCTCCATCTCCCTTAACCACCCTTCCAGCATAACAGGATCAGAAGTCCCGTCAAAAGTAGGCGGACGGTGACGGTCAAACCGATCAAAAACAGATTGCCCACTAGGCGGAGCAGAAGATCGGTTAGCCATAGCTATGATGGCGTTCTCAAGTGCTTGGCGCCTTTTCCGGGCAGCCTCCTTTCTAGCACTAGTCATACCTCGAGGCGGCATTCTACAAACACAAGTTAAACATTCGTTACTGAACACGTTATTAGTTGTAAATTAACAACTTATCACATCAAAATAAGAAAAAATATTTTCCCGTGGTTTCCTACCCAAGTGACCCTCTCACTACTACTTTTCTTGAAGTCTAAGATTCTAATGACCCTATTTACTTCAACTATACATTTCCCGGGAGTTTCTTAGTGGCTAAGTAAGGGTCTCGGGTAACTTTGCTCTGATACCAACTGTAACACCCCGTCCTTCTACTACTAAGATGCTAAACCTTATCAATTCAAGAAATACTAAAATGACGTTAGCGGAAATAACGTCGGGACGGTTATGCTACTCTAAAACAATAAATAAAGATAATAACTTAAAATTCATAGCTTAAAAAGGGAATAAATCTCCAAGTAACATCATGGTTCCAACATAAAAGAAGTATCCCAATTGTATCATACTAACAAATCCAAAATACCATGAGACATGCAAGTCTCCCAAAATAAACTTAAATAAAACTAATATCCTTGAAAGCAATCCAAAAATAAGTCTCCCTATGACCTATATAAAGTTCATCTACCAAAAACAAAACTAGAAGCTTCTTCTCACAACCAACTCTCACACTGCTAGCCCGAGCAGCCACAAGCCTAGCAACCATTTCCATCTCGCAAGATTATATTACATATTTCCACGGTCGGTGGGGAGTAACTAGCGGTTCTCCCGAACAATAGCAATCAAAGCACTATTCAGAGGTAGATTATTAAGAAAGGAATAACATGCAATTCATTACATCATATCATGCACATAGAAATCATAAAGCTCATAGATAAATCAAGAGATCATTAACAATAAGTAAACATAATATAGTGAGTGACATAATTCAAATATAAATAAATACTAATAATAAATCAAAAATACAACAAGTTATTGAGTCGAAACCGAACGCCGGTGATTCGCAAATCACTTCCTAAGGTTTGTCGGATCGCAATCTCCAGGGTCGGCCTATGGGCTTACGTTCCCCACTTTGCCCGTGTCTAAGAATGGCCAAACTCCCGATGCGGGGGTAGAACACGCAGAAACCCCCGACCTCTCGGACGACAACAATTAACCCAGGTGTACCCCTAGTTCGCAAAACCGGTGGTTGGCATGTTCTTAACCTGGGGACTACATCTATCCCACCGGATATTCTTATCTCAAAATACAATCATGCATACAAACTAAGTATCATTCATCAAAAATATTTGTCAAAAAGGGGATGCCACCCGGCCTTATACCCACAATTCATCAAACAGTTCTTCATAATTCCTCAAAATAAATCACTTATAATATATTCAACAAATAACTCTCACAATAACACTTGAACATTCCCAAACATCAAAAATGACAATATACTGGTTTTTACAGCAACCACACTCAATCACAAGTACATCACCAATTAACTCTAAATCATATTCATTAAAAGAGTAATAACAATTAAATCATTTTATTCCATAAATCAAACCTAAACATGTGGTTACCCAAATGATGCATACTGTATACTAATGAAAATCAGCAACCCATAATATATTAAATTATAAATTATATCTGATTTACAAGCCCTCAAACAATTTAATAGTGTGTCCTCAATTTCATCACAAAAACACCATAATAATTATGAAACCAACAATTTCGAGCAGTAAAATCACACAAAAATTATCATATAACCCTAATAGCTCTACTGACATGGCACAATTTTTATTTATAATTTTCGGACTCAAAAAGTATTTTTAACAGTTAATATACAGATTCCTCAAATAAGCCATTATAATAATTAAAAATATAAACAGACGCCCAAAAATTACCAAAAATTCACATAACATGTAAAAACTCACGGAAATACATATTATCCAAATAAATTAATTTTTCTGCCACTATAAATAATTTTGCATGAATCATATACTGACTGAACAGAATTTACAAAAACAGATATATCAATTAATTAAAACTGTAAACAGTAGATAAAAATTATTCCAAAGCATGGAATACATTATACGCATGCAACATGATCTAAGAAAAATGATTTCATCAATTTTAACAGTCGTTCAATAATTATTATGAAATTTAGCCAAAAACGCACAAAATACTAATTAAATCAAATAAATATTAAAAATCATGCAAAAATTATTTTTCTCTACACAGTATTCACATAGCATGTGTCACGTATGTTCATGTAAAATTTCATCAAAAATATCATTCAAAAAGTATTTTAGATAATTCCTAACGTATTAATCTAATACCGAATACCACTCTAATCACTATGATTCTAGGATAACAACTAGTTACCTGGATCGTCGGAGGCGAGCTGAAAACTTCTGGAAATCCCCACAGTAGGCGTGTGACCCTCTTCTTCTTCAAATTCCAAGCACCAAGTATAAGGAAAAAGCCACAAAAACAATTCACGAACAATTATCAAAGAGAAGAAATGAAGAAAATTTGAGAGAATGAAAATGGTGATGATGGTGATGATGATGGACGAAAATATGGAAGAATGACAGCCAAAAGTTCTGATTTTCTAATCAGAAATTGAAGTGAATTAAGAGGTTTAATGAGGTTTAATTAAAGAAATCATTAAGGGGGGGGTTTTGGGGGTTATAAGGCATCAAAGAGTCTTAGGAAAACAAAAGAGAAAAGAAAAGGAGAAAGCTCTCCTAATTCCTTCACTTGGCCGGCTGCCCCAAGCCCACACACCCACAAAAACTTTCGGCCCAAATTCAACAACGATCCATGCTCCGAAAGCCCGATACGCGATAAAACGGTTAATTCCTAAATCGCGCCTAAACTTTGAAAATACTTAATAATAAAAATAATTCTAATAAATTATATTATAGATATAAATGAAATAAACACATTGACACGCCATAAAAATAAAAGTAATAATTCGGCTCCCAAAATTATAAAATAAAAAATAATTAATTTAGAGAAAATAATAGTTTTTAGAGAAAATTCTTGCGAAAAACTAGGAGCAAAATTATGGGTTGTTACAGTTAGACCGAATCTCCAAATGGGCCGTCACCTGCAAAACAATAACAGTAATCCAGGGGGTTTCCTGGCGAAGCCTCTTCGATGCTAAGTCAGTTAGCTGAGCATCCAAAGCAAAAGAGTTGAGAGAATTGCCAAATGTATGTGTTTGTTTAGTTAGTTGAAGTTACCTTTCCATTGATGCCAAATGAACTATATATAGTGAATGACAGGTCTAGGGAGCCTTGGGCCGACCCATTATGCACCTTTACTCCCATTTTCCCTGCTCTGGGCAAGTTTCTTTCATCATATAGCCTTTGAACTGCCCACTAGGGGCTTGGGTCGGTATTTAGACCCTAACATAAAATAACCCAAATTGTTACAGAATTCATATTACTGATACCCAGAAAAATATCAAGAAAAATTAAGAGAAAGCAAAACCCAAAAAAAGTACCTTGAAATCGGTAGGCTGTATGCAAAAGAGGAGAGAGAAGAGAGGAGAGAGAAGAGCGGAGAGAGAGAGAGAGAGTAAAAGAAAGAGGAAAGAGAAGAGAAACAATGATCATGCTTGCTTAGATGGAGGGGCTTAAATGGAGGGCTGACATTTCCCCATTTCTTATCTGTAGTATTTTTCATGCTTTTATAACCCATTTTACTATAATAGTGACTACTGTGAACTTACCACTTTTAAAAGGAGTGAATAGGGGGAATTAGTCGTTCCCTACATTAGGGGGTCGTTTGCTTCACTATTTTTGGGCTCCAAGACACACAATCAATCACTCATTCCTTTTCTTCTTGTTTGGTTCAACCCCTCATCAATCCATTGCCATTACTTGATGGTAATGGATTCACCCAATTTGTTATCTTCCCCTCACCCACAAGCAACAAAATCCATTACTTGGTGCTAATAATTACTATTCATTTTTATTCCTTGGCTTGAACTAAGCACTCAATAAAGGTGACCATTTTTGTTACCATTATCCCCCTCCTGTATTTGTGTCAATTCCCTTTCCATTTCATATCTTGAATTAAATGACCCCTAGATGGAACGAGAAATCAAATATAATAGTTGTGAATTCTAATGGGATCTTATTTTAATAGGGGCTGGCTTCACAAAAATCATTAAAACTTCCAAGTGGCTGGCCAATTTTCAATACATGATATCATATAAAGCAATATAGTAGTAGTAGTAAACCATGACTATTATATTACTTGGTAAAACAGAGTTGTCATCATCCTCATCTAACAACTCTATCAAATAATTCAAACCTAAGCACCTAGTCATTTTAGAGATAGGATACTACTTCTATTATTATTGAAATAGCTAGAACAAGTCAATTACGGCCGATCAATAAGAACAAACAGAACTTAAGGGAAAAGAAATGAACAACTAAATTATATTTAGTTTGGTAGTTTAATAAATAGGCACAAGAAGTTTATACACAAAACTCAGGGAATTGAGCTAAAAGAGAGAATTGGTGACACAAATATGTACATAACTAGACCTCTTTCTTATTACAAGAAATCCCCTGATTCTCTTTTTGATCAACCCCCTGAAGGTCCAAATTCAGGTTACCTTGTTATCCAAGATGAAGAATCATTGATGCCTTCGTGTTTCGGCCGGTCGAAGAGTCTCTCCATCAACGACCTGCCTCTCCCGTCGAACAAGATCCTCGGTGTTGATGATGGAGATGAGATCCTCGCTGTTCCCGTCATCGGTCAGCCGCTTTCTTCGAATCGATACTATTCTATCAAGGCACATAAGAAGCACAAAGGGTAAGCTTTTAAGTTTTGGTGTTTGTAGAATATGAACAGAGTATTGTAGGATATGAGGATAGTTGTCAGATTTTTTGAAGGTAGTTCTTTTCGTTATGGTATTTCTAATACTATAGAGTTTGGATGCTTACTTTGGCTGTGTTTACTGTTTAGTAGGTGGTGATTAATACATACTCTGTTTCTCTTAGTTCTAGCGTATTGTTTTTTGGATTTTTTGGAACAGTTCTTATTGTTATTCACCAACTAAACCCCACTTACCTACCATCATTAAAAATATACTATCCTTTAAGGCCTTACTCTCTCATGGATCTGTCTCACAGGGCAGTCTCAAATTGGTTGGGGGCTTGGGGCCCTTGTGCTACTTATTTACATTAGTCCCTAAAATTAAAATTATCATAAATAATTATAAAATATAAATATTTTTTATTTATAAAATTACCATATAATACTAATTTTTACAAAAAAAAAAAGTACCTAAATGATGAGTATAAGGACGATGTGACTAAAACAAATAATAAATTTCAAAATTTGGGAGGCTCTCTAGCTTAAAGAAGAGATTATGTACTGTAGGTCTCTTTGCATGTCTTCATAGACGGTCGTGCTGTTTCATCATTACCCCTTGTTACAATCTAGAAGATCATATTGAATGGCAATAAAAATCATGAAACATAGTACATGTTTATGATGAAGTCTTATTTCATGGATATACTGATATGCATTTTTCCTTATAAAATTACAGTACGTTTTTATCTGTTTGACATAAAGATTCACAAAAAGTAGAAATTTATAGGAGACAGAAGAATGTAGAGTTGTTCGATGTACAAAAGCATTTATAACTAGATAACTAGATATCTTGAAATGTTCTACTTCGGACAAAATGTAATAAATTTAGTTAAACTTCTCGTTATCAATCAAACAAAAATTTCCACTTCCTATAAAAAGCAAAATCACAAGAATAATCTTCTTATGTTCAGCCAAAAACCACTTTAAGGTCTATATGATGGAAGTCAATATCATCGCCAAGCATTCTTTTACACAATTGTATACAGTTTTAGATTTCCTCTACTTGCTTTCTTAAGAAAAATTAGACAGAAGATTATGAATAAAAGGATAATGGTAAATGACATAAGAGAAAGAAAATAATAGAATGGGGAAAATAATGTCGCATTCCTTTATTTAGAAAGGAGAAAGTTCTCCATCCAAATAGGCCAATTATTTTCCACCCTTCAAATACTAAACAACAAAGCTAAGATAGAAAGGATAACATTTGTCTAAAAGATTTGCCTCCCTTCCAAACACTCTTGAAAAACGTATTAACATTATCATCATTTACTAACACCTATCAAACTGACCCTTAAAACTGTATGGTTGTTTGCTTATTAGCGTTTTCATGTTTCATGAATTTGTTGGTGTTTAAAAGAGAAGCATATGCATGTTCAAAGGATGAAGATAGACGAATAAGTTGCGGCGGGAGGTCTATACGTGATGTCAAACCAAGACCCTTAGATCCTGACGATATATACCAGCAGTTCGAGTTTGAGTACTCAATGAAAATTACATGCACAACAAACAACGGATATGTAATCAAGTCCATTACTGATGGTCATGTTCCACGCTTCTTAAGGAACACATCACCATTGCAAATCCAAAGATCAACTGCAAATTCCAAAGATTTTATACTAGAAGAAGCCAATGGCCTTAATACTTCACTTCGTAAGCATCTTTCTAGCTTCAACTTCAGCTTATCTCGCGCCCCTCCAGAGCCTGTTTGTGTGGGTAAATGGTACTGTCCTTTTATGTTCATCCATGACGCGAAGTTAAAAGATCAAATGAACAATTCAGTGTACTACGAGATGACACTTGAACAACGATGGGAGAGGATTTTCACAGCTGAAAGTAGTTATAATCAAGGAAGTAGTGTAATGATGGATGTGGTTGTTCCAATACAAGAAGTTGCAATAGGTGGGAAAGATGCTGTACTTGTAGTTGAAAAAACCACAGGCACTAAGATGGTTTGGTTTCGGAGCGTAGGAAGCGGAGAGCAACTAAGTATTGGGTTGAATAAGGTGATTGTGGAGAGAATGATATGGGAGCAAGAAAGAGTTGGATGGGTTAATGCGAAAGAAAGGCAAGTAAGGGTAATTAGAGAAGAAGAGTATGGAGGAATTGGATGGTGGGCAAAATTTGGGTGTTATGTTCTTGTTGAAAGATTTGTTCTTAAGAGAATGGATGGAAGTGTGGTTTTAACTTGTGATTTTAAGCATACTCACCAAATTAAGACCAAATGGGAGTAATAACACTTACATTGTTACACATGTTCGAGGCATATAGCAAGCAGTAATAAATGGTGGTGATATGAATAACTTTCTACTTAATTTGTAAAACGAATCTCTACTTAGTAATTATAACAAAGAAATTTCCTTTTAAATGAAGTACGTAGTTTTTTGTCCATAAATTTTCATTGCCAGTTAATACCTATAATTTATATTATACATACGTGTGTAATGTGAATACGATGCACCTAATTATATATTTTAGTGATTTAAAATCCTCCAAATAAGCATATAAGAAGAAAAAAACAGCTTTTGTGTATCATGAGCCCCATAAGCCTGAATATACTTGGTGGATTTTTCTGCTCAATAGCACATGAGTTAACTGAACTTTAATGGAAGTTTATAAAAATAAATTTATTTGGAGCAATGAATAAACATTGACATGAACCTTGTCGGGCAGTATATGCTTTGTTCTTGCAATTAATTAAGTGCGTTCTCTGAAAAAATTAAGAAATATAAGTATATAACCTTCATGTTTCATGCACATTAGTTTATTAAACTCGTACATATTTACAATCTTTATTAAATAAAAAAAAGAACATATTTTATTCCAAAACCTTTTTAGAAGTGAGAAGATGCTCTAACCACCGAACTATCCCCACTTTTAATAGTGCATATTACCTAGAGTGCAAAAAGGTGTTGGTTTTGGATTTTGAACGTGTTAACGTTTAGCACAAACATCTGGGTGTTACTTTTAGCAAACAAAACTATTGCAACCCATCAGAGACAAAGAATTAACAGTACATGATCCTTTTTTTCCATAAATTTGCTCTACAAAAGAAGGAAAATCAAATCTCACAAGAAAGCAACATATTTTCAGGACCCCTCAAAAGTGCCCCGCAAGGAAAAAATGAAGTCCATCCAATCCGTAACCCAGTTCCTAATATACTAGTACATTATTTTCCAAAGGAGGCATGATAAATATCTAATGGGTAGATATATCTAACATGAATTTTTTGTGTAATAAATATTATTTGTGTATATAACAAATATTGTTTGTGTACATAACAAATATTGCTTGTGTTGTTTTCCCCTTATTTGTTACACAAAACACAAACAATATTTGTTCTATACACAAAAAATATTTGTTTTATACACAAAAAATATTTGTTTTATACACAAACAATATTAATTTGTTACACGAAAAATCATGTTAGATGGAGATTTATCAAACCTCTTTCCCAAGTGGGTTCCATTTGTTCCTGTAAGAGAGAATTTGAAGGTATATCACCTCATAAGCTTCAATCATGCATCGCAGCGGCCTTTGGAAAAAGTAGCCAAACATAATGAGAACTGTAGCAAACCATATATCTCTATTAGAGGCATAATTGCGGACTTAATAAATGCTCTGAAAAGTTGATATGAATAATCTAAACTTTCACTTGTCTTTTTAAAATAATCTCAATTTTAGATTAGTAAAGAATAATTGCAACTTTGGGGATACCTTCTCAAAATAGAACTATAAATATTCTATATATTGTAAACCTAAATGGATTAGTATAGGCAAGAAAATTGGTAATTTGGATGATTTTGATAAGGTATCCGTTGAAATTGGAATTATTCTAGAATAAGGGCGTGTTCTCTTCGGCGTAAAAACAACTGAACCGAACCGACCCGAAATGAGCCCGAATTGAACCGAAATGGGCCAATTGAACCGAACGAACCGAGCCGAACCCAATTGAATTGAACGAACCGAACCCAACGGGCGGGCGGGCGAATTAAATTATAACTAATTAATAGTAATGATTATCATTTAGGAACTAAACTGAAGCGAACCGAAGCGAAGCGAACCGAATTGAACCGAGCCGAACGGGCTGAATTGAACGGGCGAAAATAAGCTAGGGAGAACAGGCCCTAATTGAGAGTTGGGATTATTTTGAGAAGAGTAGTGAAAGTTGGGATTATTCATACCAATTTTTCCTAAATTGTTGTGAGTTAGATAATTCTAAATTTCTATTGCAGGCATACATTGCCAACTTATTCAAGACTTGCGGCTCCTGAACTAGGCTTTGTTCTCTTCACTTGACATAAGGTGATTTTTTATTAACTTTTATAACCTGATCTGGTACGAATTTACGAGTCTGATTTGTTCTAGTCTAAACTTGTAGTCTAACTGAACTTTCATTGAATTGTATTTTTATACAAATCTGTAAAGCAAAATATTCATGTGGGACCTAACATGTAATTTTCAAAACTCTAGCTTTTATTAATGAATTTTTATAATTTTAATAGATATGACATTAAATAGATTTTAATCAAGAAGGTCTGATTTGGTCTGGTCAGATCTAATTCGATCCTAACAAGAATAAGTAATAAGTTCTTAAAAGTTAAAATATGGTGAAACAAACTTAGGCATAACTTTACTCTCACTATAAATACAAGAGTTTGGCACATATCTAAAATGATTATGATCCACAAGTAGCTACAAGATCCACCAGACCACCAGCATATCCTCCAAGATTCTCGAATTCTTCGAGGTCCTACACTCTTCAGATTGTGAGTGCATACCAACGATCTCTGACAAATGCGGCTCAAACTCTACCCTTCTCATTCATCTTCACAATATATATATACATCCTATTATGACCTAAATGCACAAATAGGAAATATAACATAAATAGAACTTTACAATATTATATCATAACATCCCCCCTCAAGATGGAGCATGGAGATCTCGAATGCCCATCTTGTCTAAAAAAAACTCAAACTGTGTCTTCCCAAAGCCTTAGTGAAAATGTCCGCTAATTGCACCTTTGTCGACACATAAGAAGGTGAAATCACACCCACTTTAATCGCATCTTTAATAAAATGACAATCTGACTCAATGTGCTTTGTTCTCTCATGAAATACAGGATTCTGAGCAATGTGAAGGGCCGATTGACTATCACAGAACATACTCATACCCTGTTTGTGTTCAACGCCCAAATCTCGTAGTAGTTGCTTCAACCACTTCAACTCACAAGTTAATGCTGCCATCGATCGATATTCTGCTTCCGCAGACGAGCGAGAGACAGTATGTTGTTTCTTAGTTTTCCAGGACACCGGGGAAAAACCAAGTAATACGAACCACCCAGTCAACGAACGACGGGTCAAAGGACAACTTGCCCAATCTGAGTCACACCATCCCTCTAGTTGCAATGCACTATCAGAACGTAGAAGTATGCCCTGTCCTGGACACTTTTTCAGATATCATACTACCCTCAATGCTGCTTCCCAATGCTCCTCTCTGGGTGCTTGCATAAATTGCGACAAAATGTGCACCGAATACGCCAAATCTGGACGAGTAACAGCTAAGTAAATAAGTCTCCCAATCAACCGTCTGTATTTTTCGCTGTCCTCCAACGCCTTCCCCACTGCTAAGGCCAGCTTGTGATTTTGCTCCATGGGGAAGTCAGCAGGTTTTGCACCTAACAATCCAGTCTCTGAAATAATATCCAAGGCATATTTTCTCTGACAAACATAAAATCCATGCTTGCTACGGGCCACCTCTAACCCCGGAAAGTACTTGAGCACCCCAGTTTTTCATCTTGAAGCATTCACTCAAATATGCTTTAAAACTCTCCAGTGCAAATGTATTATTCCCGGCGATAATCATATCATCCACATAAATAAGCACACTCAATTGCAACGCACCCTTCGAAAGAGTAAAAAGAGAATAATCAGAATACGATTGTTTAAATCCGTATCCCTTCAGAGCCGTAGACAACTTCTCAAACCAACACCTAGGTGCTTGTTTCAAGCCATACAACGACTTTCTCATTCTGCAAACCTTGTCAGCATTATTATTCTGAAAGCCTGGGGGGATCTTCATATAAATTTCTTCCTCTAAGTCTCCATGCAAGAATGCATTGGAAACATCCATCTGGTGCACCTCCCAATTTTTCACAAGGCAAATCGCAAGAAAAGTACGTACCGTTGTCATTTTCGCCACCGGAGCGAATGTTTCATTGTAATCTAACCCTTCTTCCTGATGGTTCCCGAGACAGACCAACCTTGCCTTTAATCTAAGCAATTTTCCATCTTCATCTCGCTTCTCCGTATATACCCATTTGCTCCCAAGTGCTTTCTTTCCAATAGGTAAACTCTCCAATGTCCAGGTTCCCTGTTCCTCAAGAGCCTCAATTTCAGCTGCCATTGCTTTTCGCCAACCCTCATGTTGCATAGCGTGCTTGAATGTTTTAGGAGCATTTTCTGTCTGCAAAGCTGCAATAAAATTTCTGTGTTTTGACGAAAAACGTTCACAATTAACAAAATATGTGATAGGATAAGGAGTACCTGAGGAAGATGATTTTGCGGATGAGCTTTCAGATATACTATATTTTTTCCGTATTGTATGCATTACACAATCTCGCAATCTCGTATTCTGAAATTTTTGACGTTTACCTCTCCCTAAATCCTCCTCATTATTTTCTCTTTGAAGCCCCACATGTTGTTCCTCACTACTCAAGTTTGGGGCATTAGCTAAGTCACTTTGTTGACTCACTGCATGGCCTCGGTGGATTGTGTGTTGTTGCTGCATCACTCCCATCTCCTCACTTTGCGCTGCACACATCCCCTCACTCAGCACCTCACAAGCTGCATCTTGGTGCACCACACATTGTGCCTCTCTCACCTCACTCTGCACCCCACATGTCGGTCCTCCACTCACACACTCCCCAACAACCTGCTGCAAATCCTCAACTCTCTCTTGTTCACCCTCATTCTCCATAGCTAAGCCATCATCCATCAGGGCCCCTACACCAATGTCAGATACAATTAAGGGCACTGCATCCAACGACCAACTCTCAAAAACGTCAACACGACCATCCCCAACACATGACATAGGAGACTCAACACTCTCAGTAGACTCATCCTTATACGGAAAAATACGTTCGTGAAATTGGACGTCACGAGAGACAAAAAAATCACGAGTCTCCAAATCAAACATTTGCCACCCTTTTTGTCCAAATGGATACCCAAGAAAAACACACTTACGACTACGTGACTCAAATTTATCGCCCTTACTACGTTGATTATAAGCATAACACAAACAACCAAATACTCGAATAGTGTCGTACGATGGTGGTTTCCCAAATAACATTTCATAGGGTGTTTTGTTTGAAAGAAGAGGTGTAGGTGTCCTATTAATCAAAAAACACGCAGCCAAAATACACTCTCCCCAAAACTTTTTACGTAAATTTCCTTGAATCCGCAAAGCAAGGCCAACATTTAAAATGTGTTGATGTTTTCTCTCTACTCTCCCATTTTGTTGAGGAGTCCCAACACAAGACGACTCAAACAATATCCCATGCTTAAAAAAAATAACCCTGTAAGCAGTTGAACTCCGTACCATTATCACTCCGAACAACCTTGATGATGTGATTAAATTGGCGTTTAATCATAGCAATAAAATTAAGAAACATTGACTCAACTTCTGTTTTATTACTAATCATATAAACCCAAACACCTCTAGAAAAATCATCAACAATCGTCAAAAAATATTTAGAACCACAAGAAGAAGGTGGCTTATAAGGACCCCATAAATCAACATGAACAAGTGAAAACATACTACTAGCCTTACTACTACTAATGGGAAAAATCTCTCTACATTGCTTGGCACGAGGACAGACATCACATACTGCAATATTCTTCCTAGTAGAATTACTCACAGGAGGGAGTAATTTCAATACTTTCTCCGACGGATGCCCCATATGCTGATGCCAAAGATCAACCACACAATCCACTGCCATCACCCGTACTCGCGGAACACCACGGAAAAAATATAGTCCATCTTGTCTCTCACCCACGCCAATCACCGTCCTCGTCAATTGGTCCTGAATCACACACATTTTGTTAGTGAACTGAACAGAACAATTGGATTCGTCACATAATTGAGTCACAGAAATCAAATTGCAATTTAATTGTGGCACATATAATACATTATCAATAAATAAACCACCCTCCAATGTGAGTGAACCCAGTTGATTTGCATTCACAGTCTGTCGATCCGGTAACAAAACTGGGTTATTTGCAATTGTTTTGATATTTTTCAATAATGAGAGCTCACTCGTCACGTGATTATTAGCTCCTGTATCAACTATCCATTGCACATCAGTTTTACCTTGCAACTTAAGGGAAGATTTATTATTGAGAAGCTCAATAATTTGTTATACTTGGTCACTGGATACTCCTTGCAAAGCTGCTGTATGTTGCTGCTCATACCTCCACTTTGCACCGCATTCGCACGCACTGAGGTACTGCTACCATCCCCATTCCCACGTCCTCCTCTGCCTCCACGCGACCCCGAGCTCCGACCACCTCTGCCAGGGCCTCTACCACCCCGCTTTTTCTCATCCCACCACTCCGGAGATCCAATGAGTTGATAACAACTTGCCTCATCATGCCCCTCGCGATTACAATGGGCACAGAATTTGTCACTCTTATCGCCGTATTTAGCTCGGTGTTTGGTCTCCACCTTAAATGCCATCACATTCTCCTTCTCTTTGCCTCCCTTGTTACGCAGACGCTCGGTGTTTATGACTGTCTGGTAAGCCTCATCAACAGAAGGTAAAGGTACTTGCGCCAACAATTGAGCACGCATGGCCTCATAAGGATCAGCAAGACCAATCAAAAAATAATGGAGGTAATATTCTTCACGAATGTCACTTACTTGCTTGGCAATATTACACTTACATCCGCCACAAGTACACCGCGACACTCGAGAATATTGCACTACCTCCTTCCAGACCTTCGACAACCTTGCAGCATACTCCGTGACGGTTTCGGACACTCCCTGCTTGCAGTCACTCAAAGCCTGTTTGAGTTGACAAACCCTAGTACCACTCACAACGCAATATCGCTTCTTCAAGTGAGTCCACAACTCATGGGCTATATTAAAGTCTTCAATGGTGGACCTCAAACTCTCCTCAACAGTATTAGTAATCCACGAGACCACCATGGAATTCACAGCTAGCCAAAGCTTCTTCTTGTTTGCGTCTGTCGATGGCTCCTCAATCGTACCATCTACAAAGCCAAATTTGAATTTTGAAATCATCGAACGTCTCACGGCCTTAGCCCACTCATCATAATTTGAGGTTCCACGGAGTTTGACTGGAGTAATCACCGCTCCGGGTCCATCACTCGAACTGAGGTAGTAGTCAAGATCGACAGGTTCTACCTTTGGTGGTTTATCTTCTCCCTCTTTGCCCATGCTGGAAGAATGGACAATGACAATCTCACGTCTATGTGGGTGGGAATGACAATTCCCTTGATGTATCTGTTCTCAAATATGGCGGAAAAAAAAATAGGGTTTTTAACCTGTGCTCATGATACCATGACAAATGCGGCTCAAACTCTACCCTTCTCATTCATCTTCACAATATATATATACATCCTATTATGACCTAAATGCACAAATAGGAAATATAACATAAATAGAACTTCACAATATTATATCGTAACAATCTCTCTATTCACTATTTTACCTCCTTAGGGAGTTTATTTCTACAATAATGAGAGTTTATTATATACTAGTCTTATAAGCACCCGATGCGTGCGAAAGCAAATGTAAGCAAAAAAAATTATGGTAATGATTTTAAGTTTAACCGTTGAGTATGGGAAGAGAGTTAGAGATGTATTAATTTGTTGAATTTTTTTTTTTTTGGTAAGTAAAGTATATTACTATATCAAAAAATACAACCTAAACCCCCCAAATAAGGGAGACAAACAATCTGGCTTCACAAGCCAAACTACGCCTCAAAGAATCCATGCTTTATCTCTATTGCTCCACTTAGCAGAGCTACAAAATTGACTCCTATACTTCACTATATACATGATTTCTTTAGCTGTACAATCAATCCTAGGTACTTTTGCTAGCCAATAAGCTTCATTTCTGGCTTTCCAGATATGGTATACAACAGCTGCTAGTGCTAAAAATAAAACTTTCTTTCTCATCTGGGAACCACAATAAGTCCTTCTGGTCCACTGAATCCATTGTTGTAATGGTCTTCTATGCATTCTTACACCAATCCAGTTAAGAATTTGGTGCAACAACTGTCTACTAAAATCACACTCAAAGAAAAGATGACTGTGAGTTTCAGCAGTTAGTCCACACAGGTAGCACAAATCATCTTCACAAACATTATACCTGAATAATTTCTCTTTTGTTCTGAGTTTTCCTTGAATACTCATCCAAGCTAAAAAACGATGTTTTGGCATACTCATTCTATTCAATATGCCTTTGTCGTCCCATATATATGTACGCGATGTGTGCCAATCTGTACAGAAAAAATAATTAGTAGAAAAAATAGGTTTCTAAAATTTATTTCATCACTAATATATTGACATTTTCTTTAACAATTTAAATATTATTAGTTACATTTATAGTATTTCAGACATTTGAGGGGGACAACGAATTGCAAATTCTCATAAATCAGACTGATCCCTCATCGTAAAATTATCCAAGTCAATCTTATTGGCCAAATACACTACTTTAGAAATAGATTAATCCTATAAATCTTAACCTAATTCACAAATCATTAATCACCTACCATTACCAAGGATGTCTTGGCCTAGTGGTTAAGATTGAGGTGCTGTGAACGATAGGTCACAAGTATTAGAAAAATTATAAAAAAGATTAACACATAGTTCAATGCTCTGCTTACTGAAACTATTCTAGCAGAATTATTGGAAGAAGAAAACAGTAAAAATAATGAGCGAAAATGTGTGAAAGTGGGAGTTAAAACTTTTGGAGAAGTGTTACCACCATTTTTAGATGTATAGCAGCATTTATTATGGTACATTGTATTGGACCTCAAAAGTTTTAATTTCGTCTTAGTATGAATGCCCAACAAGAGCATAAAGCCCATTGGATGAAGTCAACATCCCAACAAGAGCATAAAGCCCATTGGACGAAGTCAATATAAGTCAATATGAGAAGGCTATCACGAGATGAAAGTTAGGAAGGATAATCGTGCAAGTGATTAAAGAGCAATCATTAAACGGATCCGCAAAAAGAAGAACGTGCAAGGCTACGGTTATTCAGCGCCAGAAGACGGTTGAGATTTGAATCAAAGATGATTCAAATCTTTTCCCTCCAAGTAAGCACGGAAGTTACACACGTTTCTCTATAAATAAATGAACGATCATCAAGCAAACAACAACAAACACACAAACAACTTGCAATTACTCTTTTCTTAGCGTAGCCTAGCTATAGCCTAGCCAACCCCCTTCTGGGGTTATAGTTTAGTTCCTTAGACGTAGAACATATTCTGGCGACGGGTTATGTAATTCTCCGATTGAAGCAAGGAACCATGGAGGTAACAACCTTCGTGTCTTCCCTTTAGTTGTCCAGCCTGGCTTATCCCCCTATGTGTTGTAAAATTCTTTCTTAAAGTTTATGGCATATATGGGAATGTTGTGCTTTAATTAATAGATTAATTATTGCTTGCTCTATTTATTGTATTTCGCCAGAATTTATTAGGCGTTGTGGTTTAATCCTAAATTAAATTGCAACAAAGTACGTTAGCAAGGTTTTATCTAATTAAAACCGGTAACCCCCAGGGACTAAGCCTCCCGCGACATTCAATATCAAACTATTGGGTGTGCAATGACTTGTTTGCAAAGTCAACCAACTGATTTTGCACCAACAAGTTTTTTGGCGACCACAGTGGGAGAAGAAGATTCATAAACAAATTGTGAACTTTCTTCTTCGAACTATCGAAAAACCAACTGTAAAAAACAGTTGCTCAACCCCTCCAGAAATTAGGGCGCATGGTAACAATGGTGAACCAATTTACCATATTCATGAAGAGTCAAATGGAGAAACCCCACAAAGGGAAGGCTTATCTCCAAGTAATACTGGTCGTGGACTCATACAATAAATGTATGGAAAGTTCACAGAAATAGTGAAGAATTTACTATTAGAAGCCAGAGAGAGTCAGAGACAACAATTTGACTCCAACTATAGGACTCTAGCTCACGAGTCTGTCAGGGTCTTCACAGATATCCTCCAACGGATAAGTGAAGGGAATAGAGAAATTAACTCTAGGCAGATTGATAGGATACTTGTAGATATCAATGATACTATGAGTGCAACTTTCACGGTAATGTCGACATCTCTTGCCACTGAAGTAGTTACTCGTCTAGAACCACTAGTCGAAAAACACTATCAGTTAAATGAAAAACTAGTCAAGGCCTTAGAAAAGGTCCCATTGAATAGAGCAAGGGGAAATTCTGGTATAGAGCCAGACGTTCCTCCACTTGGTTACCCTCCGAGGGTACATTTTTCCCACCCTGAAACAAGAGATATACTTATTTCAGGCGATCCACAAACTTCCTCTCATGTACACCAAACAAGGGCAATACCCTTGAGTCATGGAGAGGGTAATCATGGGAACCTAAGGAGAAGTGGTGAAATGGCAGCGGGCGTGGAGCCAGGCTGGCACCAGGACATCACCAACCTTCATTTTCCATGGGTGGTGGACAAGTTGGTGACAACACACACCAATCTGGACCATCACAAGGAGGACAGAGGCAAGATGCTTTTGTTGCAAACAACAATAGTATACCGCATGCGTATGCGCCTCTTAACCAACCAAATATGGTTGGGAATCCTTCTTTACCCTATGTTTACATGCCTCATAACCAACCAACTATGGCTGGTACGTCTCATCATGGGAACATGCCGGGGTATAATCAACCCCAAGCTCCATTTGCCCAAGCAACTGGTGCTTATCAATAGAGGATGTCCCCAAATGGACATACATTCCCACCACAAATGGCGCAAAGTGCAGCCAATCCTAACCCCAATCCCGCATATGATCAAGCAGAAACATGGGGAATAGGGGTATGGGATATCCGGGAATGCATCGGGATCAATTGGCGGCCAAGTTGAGGCACTAGTCCAAAGACTAGTAGGGGATAATTCTAGGAAAAATCGAGGCAAATAGGTCAAAAACCTTACCCTGAATGGATTGATAGAGCTAATCCATTTCCTGGAATGTTTAAGATACATGACTTTACCTTGTTCTCAGGCAACAATAGAGGATCTGCCGAGGAGCATTTAGTTAGGTTCAATTGTCAGTGTAGGGAAGCAGCTGACAATGATTTCTTAAAACTTAGAATGTTTTCCATGTCTCTTAATGAGACTGCTTTTTGGTGGTATACTAATTTACTGCCAAATTCCATTCACTCATGGCAAGACATGCAGGTGCAATTTACAAATCATTTTGCACACACTGAACCCGGAGTGACTCTAAGTGATCTGGCTAGAATCCAACAAAAGTTAGGAGAGTCCATAGATGACTACCGATCTAGATTCAAAATGGCCAAGATAAGGTGTCATGTTAGCATCCCTAAAAGAGAATTTGTACAAATGGCTCAAGAGGGAATGTTAATTCAGTTTCGAAAAAGGTTTGATGGTCTTGCCTTTGGCCATATTGTTGAATTAGCAGAATTGGCTGAAAGGTATGAAAGGAACCTACAGGGTGAAAGTGCAGCAAGACACCACAATTTCTTTGCTCAGAATGACGAGCCCTTCCACTTTGAAACTGCACAAGAAGTGGACGTGGCAGAAATCATTCAAGGAGTACCTTATAAGTGTGCTTCTCTAGAGAAGAAGGAATTTCTGGCGCCAAAAGATATGAAATCTGAACAAAAAAGGAAATATACTTTTGATGCTAAGAAATCTAATGCTATTTTCGACTGGTTATTATCTAACAAAAAGATAAAGCTGGTAGGAAGGCATAAAATTAGAACTGCTGAGGAAGTTAAGGGTAAAAAATAATGTAAATGGCATGATGCAGTAACTCATGACACTTCTGAATGCAGTGTTTTTAGAAATAAAATCCAGGATGAAATTGATAAGAAAAATATCATGTTTCCTGATGAAGAAGATGTTAATGTAGTTGGAATGGACGAACCATTTGAACTATTCTGTGGTATGGTAGAGACTAATAATGTTTTTACAATCACTTTACAGGCATCTCAAGCTACCGAAATAGGTAACCAACTCTTCAACAGATTGCTTGACGAAGGAATCTTGGTTATGCCAAAGATAGCCAATGAAGAGGGATTGGAAGATATGTGCAGATGGCATATGAACGGGTCGCATACCACATACTGATGCCAAGCTTTCAGAGGGTTCCTAACTAGGCAGTTAAGTCTCAAAAGACTAGTTGTCTCAGAAATGGAACATCACGCCATGGAGCTAGAAGCCTACAAGGCCAACTTAGCCAAAGCTAAGATGCCTGATAATTCCAACCCAGCTCCAAGCCTGGTGATGCTTGAGGAAAGAGCTAAAACCTACATATAGGCTGCTCAGAAATTCCCATTGCAGACTAGGGCGATAGAAGGGTTGAAGGCCCTAAGAAATGGTATGTGCTCATTATGCGCAGATAGGCTAACCTTTGAAATGGTTAGAACTCAGATCATCCCAAATGATCCTGCCTATGTACCTGCATACCAGCGTTCATTCCAGAAAAAGGTCCAGAAGTCAAGGACCAAGGAAACAGGACAGTCCCGAATCAGGTCCTCCCTTGAAGGGGAAAGAAAGGGAGCCAAGTCAAACTCTTGTACCCAAAATTCTCAAAAGAAGGGTGAATTCCCATGGGGGCCAAGGGAAGTCAAAGATTAAGTCTGCAGTTAAGCCTTAGCCATTATCAGATGTCCAAGACTTTCCTAAAAGTAGGACGATAAAGATGAAAGAGTTGAGTGCAAAAGCTGCTGCAGCAAGGGCTCAAATTAGCACTCAAAATGTGCAAGAGTCCTTATAGCAAACATCAGAATTGGTGAAAAGGTGTTACAAGATGGAATAACTAAGTTGTTGCCTCTGGAAAGGGAACAACATAATACGCCACCTACAAAGAGTGGTGACCAGCAGCCTCAGGAAGGCGACTCTCTTATGAAAGAGAAGCCGGGAAATGGATTTATTGAGGACTATGATTCAGAGTTTGGATCTGAGGATTTGGACTTATTGGTTTCCGATAGTGACTTAATTCTGGATGGAGAGCCACTGATGAGCGAGCCTCAAACAGAGATGGGAGAGGGACAAAACACGCAGTGCAATGTGGTCATGCTACCAACAGAGTTCAAAAAGTCGGGAGACCATCTAGAATTCCAGACCAATACCACATCATGGGCAGATGAAGTTGACAAAGAAGAGAGGGCAGGTAAATTTAAAATTACTTCTTCTCGGAGCTTGTCATCTTATTTAAATGTTCCTCATAAAAAAGTGCCTAACAAAACATCTCTAAAAGCTAACCTAGAGAAATTAATCATAGATAAAATCTTTAGGTCAACTGATGTCAATAATAAGCACACTAAAGCCTTATTTCTAAATGTTGATTTTGAGGGAGTTCGTCTAGGCAAAGTATTGGTAGACACTGGAGCTACTGTTAATATTATGCCACTCTCTGTATTCAGAATACAAGGAAAGACTAGAAAAGATTTGCATAATATACAAATCAACATAACTGGTTTTTCTGGTTTATCGGAAAAAGTGGAAGGCATGGCTATTTTAAAGATAAGAGTAGGAACTAAAACTACTTATACTGGTTTCTTCATAGTCGAAAATGGTACTCATTATTATGCCATACAAGGAAGAGATTGGTTACATCATAATTATGCTATTCCATCATCACTCCACCAGGTTTTGATCTTGTGGAATGGTGATAGTTATGAGATGGTTCAAGCAGATGAGGAAGTTTGTCTAATTACATCTCCTGATTCTGTCTTTATTAGGGACTCTCTAAAGTCAGTTCCTACCATTAAAATTGAGGTTGCTCTACAACTTGAGTCACAAACTCACCAAGAAGTAGAAAACTCAGGTGCAATTCTCATTGAAGAAGTCAAAGACGCCCCAGAAGTTGAAGACATTCAATCAAAATGTGAATATATTCAACAGGCGGCAGACTATGATCAACCCTTAGCTCTCATTAGTTTGTAGAGTTAGGATGTATTTTTCTTACAAAAGTTTATTATGTCTATAAACCTAGAAGAATGTTGTAATGGGTTTACCCCTATCGTTGATCAAGTAATGAAAGATTTAGTTTTTAGAAAATACCAAGAGGATTTTCTTATAAACTCTAATGCGTGTTGCTCAACTTTACACGAAACTGAATCCTTAGAAGAGGAGGATGAGAAAGTATGGGCTAAAAGTGAGGATATTAAACAAGAAGTTCATGATCCACTAGAAGAAATAAATTTAGGGAATAATGAAAATCCACGTGTTACTTACATAAGTAAACTCCTCACTAACCAAGAAAAGCAGGAAATCATAAAAAATATAAAAGAATTTAAGGACTGTTTTGCTTGGGAACATCATGAAATGCCTGAAATTGATAGGAAAATAGTAGAACATAAACTACCTATCAAGGAAGGATTTAAGCCTGTGGCCCAAAGTCCTAGAAGACTAGCGCCTGAACTAACAGAGCCTATAAAAGAGGAGATAAACAAACTCCTCAAGGCAGAGTTCATAATGCCTTGCCAATATGCTGACTGGATCTCCAATATAGTTCCAGTCGTTAAGAAAAATGGCAAGATACGAATCTGCATTGACTTTAGGGATCTAAACAAAGCTACGCCTAAAGATCAATACCCCATGCCGTTGGCCGATCTCCTAATAGATGCAGTGTCAAGATATGAATACATATCTTCCATGGATGGGTATGCGGGATATCACCGGTTAAGGATTGCACATGAAGATTGTAATAAAACAGCCTTCAGATGTCCAAAATCATTAGGCTTGTTTGAATATGTAGCCATGCCATTTGGATTAAAAAATGCTGGAGCCACATACCAGCGAGCAATGGATGCGATCTTTAAAGACATGATTGGTAAGATCATGGAAGTATACGTGGATGACATCCTAGTAAAATCGAATGATTTTTCAAAACATAAAGAACATTTGATTAAGTCATTCACTAGAATGAGAGAATATCACCTAAAAATGAATCCACTCAAATGTGCATTTGGAGTTAAAGCTAGTAACTTCTTAGGATTCCTCATTCATAAAAATCGAATGGAAATTGACCAAAACAAGGCAAAAGCAGTGTTGGCAGCCAAACCACCTTCTGATAAGAAGGAATTGCAAAGATTCCTTGGACAGGTTAATTATGTTAGAAGATTCATGGCCAATTTAGCGGAAAAAACTAAAAAGTTTTCGCCTTTGCTCAAATTAAAACATGAATAAGAATTTAAATGGAACGAGGAGCATCAACTGGCTTTTGATCAAATCAAACAAGATTTGGCAAGCCCTCCTGTATTGATTCCTCCAAGGCAGAATGGGAAGCCATTAAGGTTATATCTGTCTGCTTGTGAAGATTCCATTGGTAGTCTCCTTACTCAAGAAAATGAGAAAGGACATGAGCAGGCCATATTCTATCTAGTTAGAATCCTGCATGACACTGAAAAAAGGTATACCATGGCAGAAAAATGGTGTTTGTGCTTGTATGATGTATCAGTCAAGCTCATACACTATTTCATGGCCTTTACAGTGGAAGTAATATCTCCGACAGATGTTATAAAATATATGATATCTCAACCTTTTATAAAAGGAAGGCTAAGCAAATGGAGCTTACATTTACTACAGTTCGACCTAATATATGTGCCACAAAAGGCAGTAAAAGGTCAAGCTTTAGCTGATTTCTTAGCAACCCATCCTTATTGTGACTCAGGAATCATTGATGAGTACGTCCTTCCATAGGTCTTGTTCTTTGATGGATCCAACACCAGATAAGCGGCAGGAGCTGGAATATATATTCTATCTCCTGATGGGATTCCAACTAAACTAGCAGTAGCCCTAAAGGGCCCATGTACCAATAATAGAGCTGAATATGAAGCTTTATTAATTGGGTTAGACATGTTGCTAGAATTAGGAGCTAAGAAAGCAAAGATATATGGGGATTCTCAATTAGTCATTTATCAAATAAATGAGGAATTCTAAAGTATATCACAAGTATCTCAGGAGTATGGTTGGAGAGTACAAAAATTGTCTAAATAATTTAAGGAAATCACCTTCATACACGTTCCTAGAGAAGAAAACAAGGTAGCAGATCAGCTGTCCCAAATAGCTTCTGCTAGAGAAGAGATACCTTCACAAAATGAAGATATCATTCTCCGAGAGAAATTCCTAAAACCTCTCATTGAACCTGATCAAAAAAGATCAGAAGATATATTGGAAATTTATATAATTTCAAAATTAAGAGAGGAAATGAATTGGAGAAACAAAATTATTCAGTATCTCTAGGACCCAACTAGGACAAAAGTACCAAATAGAGTCAAAATGGCAGCAACTAAGTTTTGCATGCAATTCGGTGAATTACATAGAAAGGATCCCGAAGGATTACTTTTGAAATATGTGGATGCTGGAGAGACTCTAACCCTCATGGCAGAAATTCACCAAAGACTATGTGGTGCTCATCAAAATGGCCTAAAAATGAGATGGTTGTTGCACGAACATGGTTTCTATTGGCCTACTATGAGAATGGATTGTATAGACTATGCTAAAGGTTGCAAAAGATGTCAAAAGATTGGGCCTATTAGCAGGGCACCAGCTTCAGAACTTAAGTACATTATTAAACCTTGGCCCTTCAGAGGATGGGCAGTGGATGTCATAGGAGAAATCAATCCTGCATCCTCTAAGAAGCATTCATACATCCTAGTGGTAACTGATTACTTCACCAAATGGGTGGAGGCTCAAGCTTTCAACAAGCTCAATACCCAGGTTGTCATAAATTTCTTGGAAGAAAAAATCTTTACAAGATTTGGAATTCCAGAAACTATAACCTTTGATCAAGCCACAGTTTTTAGAAATCCTGATCTACTGGAATATCTTAACCAGTTTGGGATTACTAAATTGCATTCAACGCCTTACTATGCTCAAGAAAATGGTCAAGCTGAAGCTACCAATAAAATCATAGTAAAGGGGATCTCAAAACTCATAGACAATAACCCAAGAAAATGGGATGAGTTGTTGCTATATGCCCTATGGGCCTACAGGATCTCTAAAAGGGAAGCAACAGGAGTTACGCCTTTTAACTTAGTTTATGGGCATATTCCAGTGATCCCAGCTGAAGTGAATGTAAGATCATCAAGGGTAGCCCAACAAATGGGATTATCAGGAGATGACTATTTACAGGCGATGAATATCGAAATTATGGATGCTCTAGAAGCTAAGGAAGAAGCCCTAGCCAAAATGAGAATCCAAAAAGAAAAAGTTGCTTGGGCCTACAACAAAAAAGTAGTGCCTAAAGAATTCCAGGAGAATGATAAGGTGTGGAAAATGTTCCTGCCAGAGGCAGCTTACAGAGATCCACAGTTAGGGAAATGGTCACCTAAGTGGCAGGAAATGCATATCTATTAAAAGATATAGAGGGCAACATAAAAGATAGAGCCTTGAATGGTAAATTTCTAAAGAAATATCACCCATTTATATGGGAACAACATGATCCTGTGTTTCAACAGAAACATGCAGAATTGTTTCAAACAGCAACGGATCCTTAAAATTACAACATTAATAATAATGTTACTAGACATTCCAACATTATCTAACAGCTAAACTAAGGTGTTTTATGGCAGACCAAGCGTTACAAAGTTTTTCCTTTTGGAGAATCAAGCTTTACTGTACAGCCATATCTTTAAACATCTCTTGCCTCAAATGAGCAAGATTTGTTCGCCCTTGGTGTAGTTTCTTCTCTTCAATATCAATAGAGCTTTGGAGTGAAGACTTCTCGTTAATGATATTAACCTCCTCTTTATTAATCTCAGCCAGGCAATTTTGTAAAAATTGCCTCTCCTCAGAAAGAAGTTTCAGCTTCTGATCAAAAGAATTCAAGGAATCTTGGACCTGTCTACTGAAATTTCTAAAGGACTTAGCCTGAACTTCCAAAGAAGTCTCCTCTTCCTGAAGTTTCTGGGCTGAGAATTTTGGAGGTTGGACTCTTGATTCAGCATTGCATTGTTGTAGAAGAAGAGTTTCCTTAACATAATCAAGACAAGGTATCCAGTACTCAAAGCCTTGAGATATCAGGGATTCTAAAATTTGCTTAAGAGCCTGTGTAGAAGCTTGATCATAAGGGTTGCTGGTTAAGGTCAAGCAAAGGTCCTAGATTTTATCTTCTTGTTTTATATGCTCAGATGATCCCTCACTGGAATGATCACTGTTGGCAGAAGTAGGTTGATCCCTTACAGGTTGATCTCTTACAATGATAGTCGTCTGCGTGCTAACCTCTTTTCCTCCATCAGATTCTTTCATCACACTTGCTTCTTGAATGCTTACCTCTGCATCATAAAGAAGCACTAGTGGAAAAACAAGGAAGGGCTGCGGTCAAAACAGCCCTAAGGGCTGCGTTTTTGGCCAGCAGCCCTTTCCATAGCAGCCCTTCAATAGATAAGAAGGGCTGCGGTTTTTAGCCGCAGCCCTTCATAACGAAGGGCTGCGGTTTAGGCCAAAAACGCAGCCCTTATAAACTTGAAGGGCTGCGTTTTCGGCTTAAACCGCAGCCCTTCTCTATGTGAAGGACTGCGGTTTTAGGCCTAAACCGCAGCCCTACTTAAGTGAAAGGCTGCGGTTTAGGCTTAAAACCGCAGCCCTTCACATTCAAATTTTTTTTTTTTTTAAAATAAATTGCACCCTCCACCCCCGCCCACCCCCCGCCCCCCAAAGACACCCCACCCCCGCCCACCCCAAGACCCCCCCACCCCCTGCCCACCCCCGCCGCCCCAAGACACCCCACCCCCGCCCACCCCCCGCGCCCCTCACCCCCCCCCCTTGCACTCCCACCCCCGCACTCCCACCCCCAACCCCCCCAGCCCCACACCCGCCCACCCCCGCACTCCCCCGCCCCGCCCCCACCCCCCCCCCCACCCCACCCCCCACCCCTTTCACTCCCCGCACCCCCACCCCACCCCCCACCCTCTCGCCACCTCCTCCACCCATTCTTTGCCAGCCACCCCAAAGACCCAACCCAAAACCTCCCTTCGACACAAAAAAAACCGATCAAATTGCAATAATAATATATGACAAGTTTTTGAACGTAATATAATAATTAACTTTAAATATGTATATATTTAATAATGTGAAAAATGTACATAGAATTAATACAAACTATAGTAGATGTATCATAAGCAATCATTGCAAATGTGGGACGCCAACTTATCCCGAACTTCATGTAATTCGTCTGTGGTGAAGGCCCTCAAACGTGGTGTGTTATTCATATAAACCTTGCAAAACAACCAAGGAATAAACACATAATATAAGAATTCAATCATTTACGTACCGTAGTTAGTAGTTCTAAAAATGACATATACCTTTCCGAAATTAAATCAAAAACAAATGCAAGCCTAAAACTCTACACACTAGTTATATTATACCTTATATTATCATATTGAAAAATAAAATGGAGTTAAATGAAGCGATAAGTACGAATTAGACGCGAAAAGGCAAAAATAGGCCTAAAATACCCATTTCGTTCCCAAAATTCAACCTACAACAATTGCAAACCTAAAAATCAACACAATAGTTACATTATGCCTCATATTATCATGTTAAAAATGAATTTGGGGTTAAATGACTCGATAAATACGATTTGGAAGCGTAAAAGGCAAAAATAGGCCTAGAAATGACATTTTCGTTCCCAAATATATGCATGTGCTACTTTGGTTTCTAAACCAATTAATACCTATTACCAATCGATCTAATCTAAACTAACATATACTAATAAGTTACATACCTTTTGAAGATCATCAGCGTTAGTGCACTGGTTGACGATATCGAACATGTACCTCAGCACGTAATAGCCACATGCAAGTCCATCTTCTTGTTGCGGACACTAAATGTTCACCAAAGGATGCATCCAATGACATTCATGTTAATTAGATGTGTAGTATGTGGCTAAAAGTGTTTCTATATAAGGACAAATAAATTAGTCATGTTACCTCGACTGATATCCAAACAGGAGCTTTTGGTGCTCGAAGTCCTGTTGCACTAATATGCTTCATCACACTACATCAACAACATTATTATAAGATTAGATGTACTAACTGTTTATATATTTAAAGATGATGAATAATGTGTAATATTAATAAGTGCGCATATATTGAGTTTCGATTAGACTACCTATTTAACAATGATTTGATTAGTAAGGTCCGTGGTGGTTGTCGATGCAAAGAATCAAAGTGGTAGACTTCGTTACGTGACAAACATATCGCAAGCAGTGTCCAATGAGCCCTACAACAAGAAAATATAGTTATTATTAATCGTAGAACAATTAATAGGTCAATTTAAGTATCGAATAATAAAAGTAAAGCGAGTTTAACAAGCATTCTTTTCAATATAAGGAACAAGAATGATCTGATGATATCCAAAACGAGATGATGCTTTGAAACTCATGTCGAGATACTCTTTCACTTCGGCTTTGTTTTGTAAGCAATTGTCATCTCGTATTATGTTTGGACATAACCAACCAAACATTGCACTAGATGTTGCAAGCAATTCATTGTATAATAACTTTGAGAAATTATATTGATTATATTAAAAGTAAACCAACAATTACTTATTATGGATTTGAAAACTACTTAAGGCATATATATGTATATGTATATTTAATTTATATACTTATGTATTACCTCATGAATGTTTGTATCATGGAAACATTCAACTCTACCCCACATAAGAATTCTTTAATATCAACCTTTGAAATGAATGTCGATGAGTTCTCAAGGTAGTGGAATTGTTGCTCCCCCAAAGCAACCTCAATTGCGCTTTCATCGGGTAAATCGCTAGCGCACTCATGTAACCAAAAGCATGGCGTAGTAAGGCTCCGCACCACCTACTGGATCGATAATAAGTGGATTTTTTTGTCTTAGAAACATTTCCCGTCACCACATTTCGTTCACCTTCATCACGTAAACTTGCTTTCTTATAAGGTGAACATGCCTTCTTTCCCTTCCTGGCATGTGAGTCGGCCTTCCCCCAAACCTAGTATTTAGTTAAAAGTAAAGATATTACTGACTATCATAGGAACTATAAAAGAAAACACGCATATATATATATATATGAATGTTAATCATTGTACCTCATCCGAAAACCGCACCAATGCACGCGGCCCACGGAACATAATCGCCAAGGGCATCATTTAGTAACCGTAGACCAACTTCGGCTTCAAGAACGGAAGAGGTAATTCTTCGAAACCGACACAATTTCATTGAGGGTGACCACATAGTGATTATGATCCACTAACTGGTTATGCAATCGTACTCGGTCACTAGGGGGTTGTGCATGGCCATGAGCTACGAGGATGAAACTATCATAACCATCTCCTCCAAACTAATAGTTCACATGGTGTCTCTTCCCGTAAAAAAAAACTCTATTTATAGTTAGTCTAATGAAACAACATATATATAGTAAGAATTTCATGCATTTAAGAACGTAACAATAGTTGTTTAACAAAGCAAAGGGATTAAGTGATTACCTTCAACTCGGGTCCTACAGGTGGATCGGGCGGCTAGGTGTAGTATCACTACCCTTCTTGAATGCAAAGCAAAAGTCGGTAAACCCATTTGCTCCAAAATGGCGTTGAAGTTATGGGTCATCTCCTCCCTTAGCTCCTCCCGAATTGCGGCTTTCATAGCCTCCACATCTACCGACGTTGCCGAATTCACACTACTTACACTTGATTTTGTCGCCGTAGTGTATTGATCACCATATACCTTTCTCAAACCGAGGCGGACACCTCCTACGCCCCTCACGCGTCCACCGTGGTCCGGTCCTAAAGTTTCGTGCGGTGCATCAATGTGTCCTTTAGGAGTGAACTCACCCAGTTGCCTCTTTTTCCTTCAAGCCAATCTACATAAGTATAAGAGAGAAATGCTTGTGAGCGCAAAAGTTATATTATATATACCTTATATAACCATATAATCTGTACTTACAATGGCGTTGGCTATCTCGTTGTGTTCCGGGTCGAGCAAGACTCTTTTTCCCTTTGCATCAACCCCATGCATCGAACACCACCAATCGAGGACTCTATCTCGGTTGCCGAGGCCGTGCAACCGTCGTCATTGAGCCACTCCCCGTTGCCGTTGTCGACCCTATTGTGGGGTAATGGCTGAACATCCACTTCTCTCTCGCCTCATTGTACGAATGAGCACCCAAATGATGATAATACTTCCTAGCTTTTGCACTCGAGCTACTTTTCTCACGACTTGCCTAAAACACACAATTATAAATAAAGGTTAGCTACGTACGGTGCTATACAATATCTTTGGATCTAAGTTTATTAAATCTTAATAAAATATTCTTACAATAGCTTGTGGGGTTGTTTTCTTGGCAACAAATGCTTCCCACTCTTCAGGTTTGATAGTTTTCCATATTTGAAATGGTAATTTAGATGGTGCAGATGATGTTTCCGGTGAAGCCTCAGGATCGGCTTGTGTTTCTCCGCCGTAGATGTTCTTCTTCTTTGTAACTACTACTTTCCTCCGCTTAGTGATCCACCCAGACACTAACTTAGCCTTGAAATCTCTGAATCTCTGGGCAACCGCGGATAGAAATACATTCTTCTTGGCTTCATCATCTTCGATATTGAATTGATTCTACAAAAAACGCAGTTCACAAATTAGTTTTCGCAAATGTTGTAATTTATATGCTATAAGTAATATTACACATATATTTAACTAAATAATTAAGAAACTAAACGTTATTGTACTTGAAGCTTACCATGGTATCTTCCCATAGACACCGCTTCAATCCCTCGGGCACCTCTTTCCATGAGTGCAAAATGGAGAGTTTATGCATGCAAATGCCAACTTGCATGCCATACTTTTAACGCCACTTTCCACAAGGTTGACCCATGTTATCGTACTCCAAAGTCATATTTGTGTGTTTCCCTAGTGACTTTGTAGGTCCCCTTCCTTTTCTCTTTTTCGTCGCCAATGACTTCCTAGGCATTTGTGCATTTATCTCTTCACGGCGAAATCGAGACAATTTACCCCGTTCCTTTCTCGCATCGAAAGACTCATCCTCGGTAGTGTGTTCGGCACCACTTGTGGTGTTATCCGTATGCACATCCGCCATCTCCCCGAAATTGTAATAATGCATTAATATAACAAAAAATTAAAATTAACATTGCCACTAAGGGGGTGGGGTGTGGGGAGGGGGTTACGTGTGCAAGGGGCGAGTGCGGGGAGGGGAGGGCAAGCGCGGTGCGGGAGGGGGGGAGGGGGGCGTGCAGGGGAGGGGGGGGGGACTGTGCGGTGGGGGGAGGGGATGGGGTGTGCGGTGGGGGGGAGGGGAGGGGCAGCGGGGGGGGAGGAGGGGGTCGGTGGGGGGGGGGGGAGGGGTGTGCAGTGGGGGGGAGGGGAGGGGTGCGGGGGGGGGGGCAAAGCGGGGGGGAGGGAGGGGGGCTGGCATGTGGGGGGAGGGGAGGGGGCAAGCGGGGGAGGAGGGGCAGGCGGGGGGAGGGGAGGGGCGGCGGGGGGGGAGGGGGGGGCAGGCGGTGGGGGGGAGGGGGGGGGCGTGCGGTGGGGGGGGAGGGGAGGGGTAGCGGGGGGAGGAGAGGGGGTGCGGTGGGGGGGGAGGGGAGGGTGTGCGGTGGTGGGGAGGGGGGGCATGCGGTGGGGGGGGAGGGGTTGTGCAAGTAGGGGGAGGGACCGTGCGGGGGGAGGGGAGGGGCAGCAGGGGGGAGGGGAGGGGGTTGTGCGGTGGGGGGGGGAGGGGAGGGGGGGGTGCAAGTGGGGGGGAGGGGAGGGGGCAGTGCGGTGGGGGGGGGGAGGATTTGGAAGCGAAAAGGCTAAAAATAGGCCTAAAATGCCCTTTTCGTTCCCAAAATTTAACCTACAACAATTGCAAACCTAAAAATCTACACAATAGTTACATTATACCTCATATAATCATGTTCAAAAAGAATTTGGGGTTAAATGACTCGATAAGTACGAATTGGACGCGAAAAGGCAAAATTTGGCCTAAAATGACCTTCTCGTTCCCGAAATGCAACCAAGAACAAATTCAAGCCTAAAAATCTACACAATAGTTACATTATATCTCATATAATCATGTTCAAAAAGAATTTGGGGTTAAATGACTCGATAAGTACGATTTGGAAGCGAAAAGGCTAAAATAGGCCTAAAATGCCCTTTTCGTTCCCAAAATTCAACCAACAACAAGTGCAAACCTAAAAATCTACACAATAGTTACATTATATCTCATATAATCATGTTCAAAAAGAATTTGGGGTCAAATGACTCGATAAGTACGATTTGGAAACGAAAAGGCTAAAATAGGCCTAAAATGCCCTTTTCGTTCCCAAAATTCAACCTACAACAATTGCAAACCTAACAATCTACACAATAGTTACATTATATCTCATATAATCATGTTCAAAAAGAATTTGGGGTTAAATGACTCGGTAAGTACGATTTGGAAGCGAAAAGGCTAAAATAGGCCTAAAATGCCCTTTTCGTTCCCAAAATTCAACCTACAACAATTGCAAACCTAAAAATCTACACAATAGTTACATTATATCTCATATAATCATGTTCAAAAAGAATTTGGGGTTAAATGACTCGATAAGTACGATTTGGAAGCGAAAAGGCTAAAATAGGCCTAAAATGCCCTTTTTGTTCCCAAAATTCAACCTACAACAATTGCAAACCTAAAAATCTACACAATAGTTACATTATATCTCATATAATCATGTTCAAAAATAATTTGGGGTTAAATGACTCGGTAAGTACGATTTGGAAGCGAAAAGGCTAAAATAGGCCTAAAATGCCCTTTTCGTTCCCAAAATTCAACCTACAACAATTGCAAACCAAAAAATCTACACAATAGTTACATTATATCTCATATAATCATGTTCAAAATGAATTTGGGGTTAAATGACTCGATAAGTACGATTTGGAAGCGAAAAGGCTAAAATAGGCCTAAAATGCCCTTTTCGTTCCCAAAATTCAACCTACAACAATTGCAAACCTAAAAATCTACACAATAGTTACATTATATCTCATATAATCATGTTCAAAAAGAATTTGGGGTTAAATGACTCGGTAAAGTACGATTTGGAAGCGAAAAGGCTAAAATAGGCCTAAAATGCCCTTTTCGTTCCCAAAATTCAACCTACAACAATTGCAAACCTAAAAATCTACACAATAGTTACATTATACCTCATATAATCATGTTCAAAAGAATTTGGGGTTAAATGACTCGGTAAGTACGATTCGGAAGCGAAAAGTCTAAAATAGGCCTAAAATATACCCCATGCCAAGCCTCCCCAGCCCTCCCCCACCCCCTTTCCAAAGATCCCCCGCCCTCCCCCACCCCATGCCCAGCCTCCCCAGCCCTCCCCCCACCCCATGCCCAGCCTCCCCAGCCCTCCCCCACCCCATGCCCACCCTCCCCAGCCATCCCCCACCCCCTTTCCAAAGATCCCCCCGCCCTCCCCCACCCCACGCCCCGGCCTCCCCAGCCCCCTCTCCCACCCCCTTTCCAAGATCCCCCCGCCCTCCCCCACTCCATGCCCAGCCTCCCCGGCCATCCCCCATCCCCCGACTAGCACCCCCCCACCCCCTACCCACCCTCCACCCGCCCTCCCCCACCCCCCTACAATCACATTTTACAACACAAAATAAAACAAAGAGGAGAGAGAGTGAGAGGGGAATTACCGACAATGCAGTAGTGGTGGTGGCGTCAAGGCGCGCTGAGAGAAGAGAAGAAGAAGGAGCTCAGGCAACGCTGAGAGAAGAGAAGAAGAAGTTTGCACCGGCGATGGGACGGCGCTCCGGTGATGTGTCGGTACTCCGGTGATGGCCGTTAGGGCAGTGCGAGTTAGTGTGAGGGAGAGGAGTGAGTGTGCGAGTGAGTGTGAGGGAGAGGGGTGAGCTGAGTGAGGGAAATTTGCGAGTGAGTGCTACTGTGTGTTGCGCGCAAAACTCACAGGTTGAAATGGGCGGGATAGGAAGGGCTGCGCTTATCCTAGAAAACGCGGCCCTTCGTGTATGAAGGGCTGCGGTTTCTAGGATAAGCGCGACCCTTCACATAAAGGGCTGCGGGTTAGCCTTAAAACCGCAGCCCTTCATACCGCATGAAGGGTCGGTTTTAAGGCTAACCGCAGCCCTTTATGTGAAGGGCCGCACTTATCCTAGAAACCGCAGCCCTTCTTGCGCAGCCCTTCCTTTTTTTTCCCCTAGTGAAGAGAAGCCAAGTTAGCAAGAGAGTGAAGTCTGGTATTATGAGGACATGGACTCATATAGAGGAAATCTAAAATGAATTCTTGAGGAAAGAAAGGTAGACCATTCCCTGAAGTAGATGCTGAAGTTGATGAAGAACCTTTGCAAACAGAGGTGATCACAAGTTCAGTACTGCTCCGTAAAGGTGTAACCTCTAAAGGGATAACATCTTTTGGAACTGCATATTTAGCAATAGAAGGAATCGCCATATCAATAGTGGTAGCAGCATGAGAGCCTGGAACTTCAATGTCTAAAAGACTTGATTCCAAGGGATCTTCGTCAAATTGATGAAGCAATTCCTCCTCAGGAGATTCCACATGGAAATGCTCAGTCCCCTTCCAACCGGGGGGGAGGCAAGCATACCATTCCAAAGAGAGGGTAGCCACATTTTCCAATTGGGGGGCAGCACCACTTGAAGTGGGATGAGTGATGACAAATTCATCAACAGTTTCACTCTTTGAAACTAACTTTGGATCAGCTATTTTGGGAGCATCTCCTGAAGTATGGCTGACAGAGCCAAGAGGTGATGACTTCTTAAAAGAAGGGTCACTGATAATCTTAGGCTCAATGTCATCAGCACCAGAGGGACCTGGAATAAATTAGTCAGTATTCCAAAAAAGTGAAACTTCTCATAAAAGGAGTAAAAGTTAGATTCATACTTGCTTTAACTCCTGGTTTCCTTTTGAAAATTTGAGATATGGTCTTGTCATCATCTTCATCAGAGGAGATGATATACTGTGGTATCTCTGAATAAACCTCTAACTTAGGACGTTTCCTGATGGAATGCCTTAAAGGTCTGGAGGCAGAAATACAACCATGATCTCTTTTCCTTGAAGCCTTTTTAAGAGGCTCAGTTTGCTCCACTGGCCCTTTGGGTTTGGTGTCCTTAGAAGCAGAGAGACAATTGTAATCTCTTTTCCTTGCAGCTCTTTTGAAAGGGTCAATCTGCTCCAGTGGTGCCATGGATTGGATGTCATCCACAGTTTGAACATCTCCATAGGAGATCCCTTGTTTATAAGCAGCATCATCTTCATCCTCTGAAGAGGTATGAGGAGGAACCCTTTTGTCTATGGTATTCCAATAGAGCTTGTCATATATAGACTCTGTTGTCATGCCATCAAGCACCCTTAACTTCTTCTTACCGCTTTTTGCTAAAAGTCGAAGTAAAGCACGAGAAGATTTAGTAATATTCACTCCCAAAAAGTTATAAAATAACTAAGGAAAGAAATTACTTACGACTTAAGAAGAGCCGATCCTCAAAGTTCGCCAAAGTATCGAACACATTGAGTCATTTGGGAATACATGATCCCACCACAGATGGAAACCTCGAACGGCTTTAGTAATCCATTTCCAAGGAGAAATGGACATGAAAGTAAGGCCGAGAGTTCTACTCTGAAGGGCTCTACCTTCTTCAAAACGACCCCCTGAAGTCCAAGGATCATTGCGGGTCAAGAAGTAAGGAATATCTAGTGTTTGGACCAATCCAAATTTCTTAGCTACCAACTGTGGATTATATGCCTCAAAGCCAAAATATTCAGGCTCAGCAGCTATTAAATCCCTAGACCTAAGAACACTACTCCAAAAGTTTCCACTCCCTAGGGAACCAGAGTAGATGTTCAGGGATCGTAGCCAAGAAGGCATTATTTGATGGCGCCAAGTTTCATCTGCAACAGAAACAACCATCTTACCTGGAAACATATTCCAGACACCAGGATTGGACTTAGAAACCAAGAAGTATGAAAAAATCAAACTTGGATGCCAAACCTCGTCTGGAGATATAAGATTGAAGCTGACTTCACCATAACAGCTACAATCATCAAGACTAGAGAGGAACAAAAGGGGATCAAAAGAAAGATCTTCCTCCTCTGAACCCTTAGATGCTTTAAAAGCATAAAAGGGTTTGATAACCATTAAACAAGGTAGATACATATGGCCCCAACAAGTCAAGAGCCAAAGGGGTCCGAATCCCTTGTCAGTAGAGAATATGGGAGATTCAGAGGTATGAATTCCAAAACCTTTGAAAGATTCTCTACTCTTGAAAAGACATCTATAAAGTTGTCCTAATAAAACAAGAGCCAAAGCTACTTCTTCAGAAGTAGAGGAGATGTTAACAGCTAAAGATAGCCATAATGTTACTACTCCTCCAGCTCTAAACATCATCAATTTGGAGAAAGCAACAGTAAGAAAAGTACTTCCTCTTGAGAAGTAACTTCCTCACTAGTATCCTTACTAATGAAGAAATCAACAAACTTCTGAAAGCCACACTTGCTAGCACTAGCAGAAGGACTAGCAATCTAGCGAAAAGTTGATAAGCATTAACTGTACAACTGGTTATGTTCTTTAACATGGTGGAAGATTGGAAGTTCAATTCCATATTTACCTGTTGGAGAAGTCCCAGTAATTAAAGCAATATCAGCTAATGTCACAGTCATTGGTCCCCATCGGAACAAGAAGCAGTTGATGGCAGGGTCCCAACATGCCAACAAGGCAGTAGACATAGCTCCGTCGAAAGGGATAGTTTCATAAGAAGCTAGTCTCAAGAAGGGCAATATTTGTTTTTGGACCATTTGTCATGAAAAGGTTTCATTCGCAGAAACCATGCTCTTGCATCCACTCCTGAAATCCAACCCTTAAAAGGTTTGCTGGTCAAAGGCCAATGCAAATGTTGGAGGGATTTTGGAGAAAATGGAAGCATTCTAGGCTTATTATCTTCTAAAATAATATGGTCCAAGAATGGGTAGCACTGTTGCTCTAAGACAAGTTGGCGCTTTGGTTTTTGAATCTTGAAAGGAAAACAAGGACCAATAGTGGCAATCCTCTCCTCCAAAGGCAAAGGAGTATTAGAGTCAGAGCTTTTGTTCACATACCAGAACACTTGAGACTTATAAGTCCCAAGGTTCACTCTAATGGCTTTGCATAATTGACGGGCTGCCTCAGACTGCATGGCATCACGTTTCTTGGCAAGTGCTTCATGAATTTCATCCTCACGAATTCTTTCATTAGACATGGTGAATTGAAAGATGAATTGAAATTTGGTGATGGTTGTGAAGTTTTAGAAAGAGAATTAAATTTGTCTGAAAACTCTCTGATCTTCCTAAAATCCTTGAAAAGGGTATTAATGGAGAAGACAACTAAAATAAAATAGTAAAAGAGAACATGTGCACAATGCGTGATACGTTTTATTTTGGATCATGTGTAATTGGGTCATGTTAAGGCTTAGCTTTAATAGATTAAAACAGAAGGTTCTGAAGTCATCCAAAAATCCCATTTTTAAAGGGCGCGTGATTTAAAGGCCCATTTCTAGAGGTCAGATACTCTAAAAGCCCATTCCCAAAGGGCATAACTTTTCGTTTTTCAAGAGACGGTAAATCTCTTTATAAAAAGGGGTAAGTGTAAGGAAATCTTCACATTACGCATCTCTTGAAACCACACTCCCTAAGAAATCCTTTTCATCTCCCAACCTTCTTAAATCTTCTTCGCCAGATATGGATGCGCCTCAACCATCCGTTGAATCCTGTATCACTGGGGGTTCAAGAGGTCAACCCACAAGAGGTTGACCAACCTTTCCTCCCTCCTCCAGAAATACTGGAAGAGAGAGAAGACGAAGAGGAGGAAAAAGAAGACGAGGAGAGCACCCCTCCATCATCAGACAAATCTGATGATGATGATGATAAGGATGAGGATGAAGATGAGCCCGCTGCCAAGCGGATGAGGGTCGACGAGGAAGATCTCCTCGAAGAACCCTTCGCCAGAGAAGAACGCTTCTTCTATCCTATTAGCGATGACTCCAGCGACGCCGCTGCTGGAGATGATGAGGAGGATGAAGATACCGATGGCGACAAGCCACGGTCTCCAAGGGATTAGACACAGGCCTAGAATTTAGAATTCTAAAATTCTAAATGAATTTTGTAAATTTTTATCCTAAGATAAAATATTTTTTAATCTAGGTTGTAAATTTTCTTTTTAAACTAATGAAACTTCTCAACTCAGTCCAAGTTTCTTTTATCTTATATCTGGTTTGCATGGTTTATTTTGCCCAATCAAAATTGTGCGAATTAAATTATATTATGTTATTAAAAAATAACTGTCAAATCAAATAATGCAAAATCCACAATTAAGATTAAATAAAAAGAAATAAAGTGACTCTTGGGATGCTAACTCTGAAAAATATTAATAACATGGAAGGAAGTTACTTTAAAAAGTAATTATTGCCATCTCACTTCACACGCCACTAATGGCCAACTCCTAAGTAGTGACATGACACATTGAAGAGTTAACAGGTGAACTTATCCACTAAGGCCATGACTTGAAATCAGTTATCAAAATAACTTAAAGAGATTAAAATTCGTTATAAAAATATAACGTGACATAATTATCTAAACAGATAATACCAATCGCCCCATTAACCCTTAACAAATAGGGACAACGGTTATAGTTATCATATTATAAATATGCTACCTTAACCTTGAGCATTTTTCACCCATAACATTTTTACTCTCCCATCAACAAATCCAAAAACATCTGTGAGTATGGCCAACCAACAGGTTGTTCCTCCACCATTTCCCGGTGAATGTTGGAGGCACCGGTTCAATAAGGACATCACACAAGAGGATTGGGAAGAGTTTAGAGAAGAGGAGATGAAAAAATGGCAACTCAAAATCATAAAACTCTTCGGAAAGGATCCAAAGGTCCAATCTGGAGATTCCGAGGAACAAAGGCCTAGTGCCACCATAATGGGGAGTGATATTGACTTCGTAGCGTTGAATATATGGCCGAAAATGGAAATGGGAGATTTGTTAAAACTCCTAAGCATTTGCAAGGCATGGGGAAAGGGCATTGCAAAACAACATTTTCTGCCTGAACTCACATTGAAATATCACAGGCCCATAATCTGTGAAAGCAGTTTGGGTGTGTTCACCAGAAAGTATAGGGTAGTCCAAGTGGACGAGAATATGAGTTCCAAAAAACTCATACAGTACAAATGTACATGTCTCTTATGGCAAGAGTACTTATCAGGAAGAGGCATCCCTATGCTTTTAGATGACGAATACTCCGATGATGATGATCCTGATATGGATGAGCATGAGGAACCACAAATTACTATCAGTTTCGCCCATCTTCGTACTTGATATATCAAGTAACAAGGCGGAGGCTTAGTAATCCTAGTCATAGTACTAAGTTTAAATCTTCTTTAATAAACTATGTACTTAGCTTTAATGTCGTTGATAATTGTTTTTCATGATTTACTTCATTTATGAAATAAATCTTATTTTATCAATGTACAATATACTTCCATATCATGTACCAATTGCAGACTTGGTTGTTGTTCATAAAATGAATAATGAACCTAAGGAAGTAATTTTAGGCCCAAATGCCTAAAAAAGTGACATATTAATTTTAAGACTTATCAACAAATTGGTAATCTTGAAATAAATAATAATCAATTAAAAGTCCATAAACTTCTCGAAAAAAGAGGTCAAAGTACTCAATTACTCACTGACCCTAGAAGTTACTATGAAAATAGCCGTTGAATAAAATGACTTGGTTATTTAAAGGGACTTGGCCATAGCATCCCATCATCCTATTTTCATTTTTTTTTTAAAAGAAATTTTTTAAAATGGACTACGAAGCATATGCAAACTTGGCAGACGAGTTTGATGATGATTGTTTCAATCATCGCTTCGCTCTCGATATCATAAAGGAAGACAAAGAAGGCTTCATCACAAATGAAAGGGCCAGATGGGCAGAGCAAATGACGCACATCTTTGGCGATGCACCTGTGATGGGACCAGAGGACCCCGGGCTAGTGGAATCAAGCGCTACAAAGGTCGGTACAAATATTGATCTCCTGTCCACCCACATATGGCCCAAATTAGATGGGAAGTCACAAGACAAACTGCTAACATTTTGTAAGAAGTGGGGCAAGGAGGTTTCCACTATCTTAAACTTCCCAAGGCCTCAAAGAATGAATTGGGTCTACGCCAAGAGTCTAACTCTTTCATGCACTCAGACCTCCCTCAAAGTGGTGAGGATAGAAGAGGGCCAAGACGAAAATTAAGGGAGGATAGTACTTTTTAAGTGCGTCTGCAAATTGTGGGAGCTGCTAGCCCAAGAGTATTTCCTTCCTTGGATGTATATCGCACTGATCGACAGGAGATACGCTTGGGACAACAGCTACCACATGATTATCTTCAAGGCAAGGTTCAACAACTCCCCTCGAGAGGACTACTACTTTGCAGTTTCAGGAGTAGTGCAGGGCGCGAGTTGGAAATCAACGAATGTAATGCTATGGTAGAGATAGTATGTAGGAGTCACTTCCAAATGTTGTCTCTAGACCCAAACATTTTTTAAAATGTAATTAATGATTTTATCTTCATAAAGATAAGTCATTATGTCAATATCATGAAATTACCTCAAATGGTAATCTTGTTAAATATATTTCTATATATATATTTGCAATGGCTTAATTACTGGAACATCAGTTTTTGGTTCACCAAAGTGAAGTAAAAAATAAACACGTGTCCATTTAATATTTATATTCCTTAAAAAACTGTCCCCATAAAATTAGGCAGTTAAGGATAATTAGTGGATGATTTAAAGCATCAGGGTCTTTATATATATATATATATATATATATATATATATATATATATATATGTGCGGTTTCTAAAAAGATTAAAAAACTTTAAATCAAAGTGGATTGCACATATACTCACATTTTCCGTCAATCTGCTCTAGAATATATGCCATATCCATTAAAATACCCAAATCCTCACAAGGCATCAAATGTCATATCTGGAGATAAAAATGAATTTATTAAGAATGAATCCACCAAATGGGTTTATTCTATCCAAAAATATTTTGGAGATAATCCTGTCATACAACAGGATTCGGAATATGAAAAAGGATCTAAGGCCTTCCAAATAGGGTCCAATTTAAATCTTATACAAAAATGGATATTTCCTAGACTCGAAAGGGATGATCAGGTTACATATCTTCTGGTTTGCAAATCATGGGGCAAAGTCACTACGGAAGAAATATGGAAACCTAACATGCCTTGGAGATATCTAAAGAGGCTCTTTGTCAAAGGAACTACAAAAAAAATAAAAGTCTATAGATCGGTAGACGGGTCATCATCAAGAGATGTGGTACAATACAAATGTACATGTCAAATTTGGCACGATCTCATGACCTATGATGTAAGTCCTTGTTGGTTATCTCCAAATAATCCTACAAGTTCACATCTTGAGGAGAATTTCTTAATGGATTTCACAATGGCTAGAAAGAAAGGTGAGGGAACACACGAAAGGTTCTTCTTCTCAACCAAATTCAGTCATCCTAAAAGAAAGTTTATCGACCATCTTAAAATAATGGAGGAAGTCACATTCAGAATACTACTGGATGATATTGGCTACAACCATTGAAAGTCTTTCTCTGCTCATAATTTGTGGGTGTTGAGTACATCACTCCACAAATCAGGGGGAGCAATTTGTTACCACCATTTTTAGATGTATAGTAGTATTTATTATGGTACATTGTATTGGACCTCAAAAGGTTTAATTTCGTCTTAGTATGAATGCCCAACAAGAGCATAAATCCCATTGGACGAAGTCAACATCCCAACAAGAGCATAAAGCCCATTGGAAGAAATATAAGTCAATATGAGAAGGCCATCAGGAGATGAAAGTCAAGAAGGATAATCGTGCATGTGATTAAAGAGCAATCATTAAGCGGATCCGCAAAAAGGAGAACGTGCAAGGTTATGGTTATTCAGCGCCAGAAGACGGTTGAGATTTGAATCAAAGATGATTCAAATCTTTTCCCTCCAAGTAAGCACGGAAGTTACACACGTTTCTCTATAAATAAAGGAACGATCATCAAGCAAACAACAACAAACATACAAATAACTTGCAATTACTCTTTTCTTAGCGTAGCCTAGCTCTAGCCTAGTCAACCCCCTTCTGGGGTTATAGTTTAGTTCCTTAGACGTAGAACATGTTCTGGCGACGGGTTCTGTAATTCTCCGATTGAAGCAAGGAACCATGGAGGTAATGACCTTCGTGTCTTCCCCTTTAGTTGTCCAAATTTAGCTTATCCCCCTATGTGTTGTAAAATTCTTTCTTAAAGTTTGTGGCATGTATGGGAATGTTGTGCTTTAATTAATAGATTAATTATTGCTTGCTCTATTTATTGTATTTCGCCTGAATTTATTAGGTGTTGTGGTTTAATCCTAAATTAAATTACAACAAAGTACGTTAGCAAGGTTTTATCTAATTAAAACCGGTAACCCCCAGGGACTAAGTCTCACGCGACATTCAATATCAAACTATTGGGTGTGCAGTGACTCGTTTGCAAAGTCAACCAACTGATTTTGCACCAACAAGAAGAAAGTACCTTGATGTGGCAACGGAGGGAATCGATTTGCAGATAATGGGAGGGAGAAGATTAGGAAGAAGTTGATTCTTAGGAGTTAGGAGGAACTATAAAAACTGCCAGTTTATTATGGCAATTTTTGTCTCTTTAATTTCTTTTTCTATTTTTACAAACTGCCAATTTATTTCCTTTTTAAATTTTTGTCTTCTTTTTTTTATTGGCTAAAAACTGCCATTTAATTTTTTTGGAGGTCACAAACTGCGGTTGATCAGTTTTGTGTTTTTAATATATTTTTAAAGCCTCATAAAATTATAGAGATTCTATTGAATGTAATTTACTTAATTTGTTGGAGGTAAAATAGGTGTTTTTATATTTCGGTGTTCTGCCCCTCTTGGCATATAGAATATAGATTATGATCATCCCCTAATAATTTGATTTATTTTAACTTCTGTTTTATATATAGTGGAAATTATGGTGCTCTTTGTTCTTGGGTTATTTTTTCCTTTGTTTGATGATGTTTCTTATGTAAAATTAATATAGGTTCTACTAATTAATAATTAACGATATTTTTTTTTTATAATTGGGTATTTTATTAAAATAAGGCCATCAGACCATTAGGAGGATTACAGAGCGTAGCAAGAAAGATACATTCACCGTTTAGCACAAGGGGACAATACTTAAAATGGAAAAAAAGGAAACAAAGTGAGTTCCACGCTGATTTGTTAGAGCCAAGCAAAACATTTCGACTATTTTTGAAGGCCTTATTTGGGAAGAACATCAACAACATGATTTGAGCTTCTAACATGATGTATTATTTTGGAATTCTGAATTCTTCACCCTTGAATCCTCTCGAATTGAAAGAAATTGGATCGCTCTAATTGGATCCATTCATCAAAAAAAATTTAGGTGCATCCTAATCAACCTCTACAACCCATGCGAGGTAAATGCCTGAGCCAAAATCTATCACCAAATTACTCTAGAATGGAGTTCTCTCAACCTCATCCTCCTTATCGCCGATGATTTCAACGATGTTTTGAATGCTTCTGACCGAGGCAGCCAACGCATCTCAATTTCGGGATGTGACAACCTGAATGACTTCATTCAAAATACCCAGCTTCTTGATCTCTCCCCCTCGAATGGATTTTACACTTGGTACAGAGGTCATCCAAAGAGTAAAATTGATCGAATCCTCATCAACCCTGAATAGGTCATCACCTTCCCTGACCTAAAATCCAAACTCCTTAATCGATCAGCCTCTGACCACCAACCTATCCTATCCTTCTCCTCTACCCATAATTGGGGCCCTCGTCCCTTACGTTTCTTGAACTGTTGGCTCTCCCACCCTGAGTGTCTTCAACTTATAAAAACCTCATGGTCCAAAGCGCAGCATTGTCACATGGTGGATAAATTGAAGCAAATCAAATGTGATCTTAAGAATTGGAATAAATCAGTTTTTGGACACATTAACTCTAACATATCTTCCATTGAATCGCAGATAAATGATCTTGATTGTATAGATGATAACAGACATCTCAGTGAGGCTGAAATTAATCAAAGATCAACACTTTAACATGATCTCTGGATTTGGTTGAAACAGAAGGAGTCTTTTTGGGCCCAACATTCAAGGTCCAAGTTCATCAAAAGTTCGTGGGACATTATCAAATCGGATGTCTACCGAATAGTGCACGAGTTCTGGAGCTCCTATTCCCTTCCAAAAGGTTGTAATACGGCTTTTATTGCTCTTATTGCCAAATCAGCTCACCCTCATGGTTTCAAAGATTACAGACCCATTGGCATGGTTAGGTGCATATACAAGATCATAACAAAATTATTATCTTTGAGATCACAATCTGTCATAGACTCCATTATCAGCCCTTTTCAAACTTCATTCATCAAGGGCCGCCAGATTCTCGACGGTTACTTGATTGCCAGGGAGATTATTGATACTTGTAGAAGGAAAAAAATTGAAGCAATTCTTCTAAAGCTCGATTTCCACAAAGCTTTTTATATCGTCTCTTGGAGTTTTCTAAATTAGGTCCTTGATCAAATGGGCTTCCCCTTGATTTGGAGGCAATGGGTTTCTTCATGTGTTATGTCGGCAACTGCATCAATTCTCATTAACGGCTCTCCAACTCCACCTTTCAAACTTCAACGAGGACTTCGACAAGGAGACCCCCCCTCTCCTTTCCTATTTAATCTAGTGGTTGAAGTTTTGAATCTTCTCATCATAAAAGCAACAAGTGAAGGTCTTTGGGATGGTATTAGCATTTCTCCGGGAGGAATGAAGATCACTCACCTTCAGTATGCGGAAGACACAATTATCCTTTGCCCTCCAAATTTAGAGCACCTCCAGAACATCAAGAAAACTCTGATCATGTTCCATCTAGCCTCGGGCTTAAAAGTGAATTATCACAAAAGTGCAATCCATGGCTTGAATATCCAGGATGAATGGCTCGCTGATTGCGCATCATCTCTTCGAGGCAAGCTTGGATCTTTCCTCTCACTTATCTAGGTTTGCCCATCGGAGGCTTCACATCACGCATTATGGCCTGGGATCCGATAATTCAGAAATTGAACAAAAAGCTTGCTTCTTGGCAATGCAGCCTCCTATCCATGGGAGGCCGATTAACCCTCATAAAATCTGCCCTATCAAGCCTCCCCTTGTTCTATATGTCTCTCTTCCCGATACCAGTTGGTGTGGTTGACAAAATTAATCGCCTCCAACGGAATTTTCTATGGAGCGGCAAAGAGGTTAAAGTTTATATGGCAATCGTTGCTTGGGCTAGGGTTGAGTTCCCTAAGCTCCTTGGTGGGCTTAGCGTGGGTAATCTTCTATTGCGCAACATTGCGCTTCTTTTCAAATGGATCTGGAGGTACTTTGATGACCCTCATTCCCTTTGGCGCAAAGTCATCCAACAAAAATACAATTACCCTCCCTCCCTCTCCATCACCGAACTTATCCCACCCTCCGCTGGTGGCCCATGGAAGCAAATTTGCGCCACTATCTTTCGGCATCAGGTGGCTCGTAAGTGGACTCACTCAAACATTCGAATGCAAGTTGGCAATGGCAGCAAGACGCTATTCTGGTTCGATATATGGGTCGGTTCTTCCCCTCTCAATACTCTCTTTCCGAGGCTTTTTTCAGTGGCCCCATCTCCTCGGGTTACAGTTTCCTCTATGGGGATTTGGGATGGGTATGTATTAGCAAGTGAAGACTGCCATTGGGTGGAAGCTTGGTCTCAAATCCAAGGTCGAGCAAGAGCCACGGGGAAACGCGGGGTCGATGCCGGGTTTATTCGGGTGTTCTTGAGCACATATTAATGAGTTATTCTCTTACTCAATTACTAAAATTTCATATGTTTGTGTATCTTTGAATTACCAGATTATTTTGGTTGGGTTTTTAGTATGAAATATTGATTGAGATTTTACAATCTACTTGAGTTTTTATTCCATACTTAGTTATTAATTGGGTTTGCTTATTTATTCATTGTCAAATTGCAGTCATATGATTTAGTTGTTATCTTTCATTATGTATGATTGTGTTTTATTGCTACTTATATGATTTAGCTTAGTTAAGATCGTATAAGGAGTAGCACTTAATTTATATTGAGCCTGCGATCATGGTTATAGTATAGATTAGGAAGTAAACTCAATATAATTAGTCTAATCATTTATGTGATTAGATTAATTAGGACTAATGAAGTCTTCTAGTTTCTAATGTGGCCAAATTCTAAATTATACAGGTTGCGATCATATTTGTGTAAGTTAGAGTGGTTTAGAATCAATATGGCTTAGTTCATAATTGATTACGACTAAGGGAGTACATAGAGTCTTTGTTACTATTGTCTCTACAGTTAGTCTAATAACTGAATTGGTCAAATTCTTGAGGTCGGTCATATTTTGCTATGAATATACTAAATCTGGTATGAGTCATGCAATTGATTTGGTTAAGTTGTGTCGTCACTTGTAGATAGTAGATTAGTCTTACTTTTATTGAGTTTTATTTGTTAGTATTATCTTAAACCCCCAAATCTATGTAAATAGTGTAAATAATGGTGTAGTCTAACTTATTTATGTGACTGATATTGTTTTTAGTTAAACTTTGAGTTTAGGAATTTAGTAGTCTCTCCATGGGATCGACCCTTTCTTACCCTTTTACTACTTGTTAATATTTTTGAAGGTCTAAGATAGGTTTTTAATTTAATACAGTACACGACACGTATCAAATTTTAGCGCCTGCCGGGGAGATGGTGTTTAAAATACCTATAACTTGAAGTTTCTCTTTATTCTGTTATATCTTTACTTAATTTCCTATTAAACTTGTATCTTCTCTTGTTTTATACTGTTAGTTGAGTTGTTTACTGTGTTAAAGTTTGTGGTATATGTTATTATTTGTACTGATTATACAGTTTGGGAAATTTTTGGTATTTATTATGTCCAGATAATTTGGTCAACAGATTGGTTGAGTATGCTATGGCTTTATATACTGTCTAGTTGACGCCAGATGTATTACTTATTTTTTTTTATATCAGAATTATACCTTCTGTTAGTTTCTGCTTTACTTCTGATTTCTTGTAATATAGTGTTCTGATTCTATTGTTTGATGCACTAATTAGTTATACTTATATCCTATTTTAATGACAATTATTTGACTCTTAGTATATTTTTTTTGGAGCCTTCTCATCCACTTGAAAACAATGTTGCGTCAAGTATAGATAGTATCAATTGGGGTGTAGTAGTTTTACAGCTTGCTTCTTGGCCAAATTTTTGCAAGCTATAATCTTATCTGACACTCAACCTACTATTTATCATGCCTATCATGTGCTTATATTATGCTTTCTTTATAGTGTGGATGGTTTCAAATAAATCTATGATGAACTAAGGTTTAGATGTAGTAGATCCATGCTTACTAGCTAATTAACTTTCAGGTGGTTATATTATTGTATAGATTAGTTATTAGCTAGTATATATATATAATCTTGATACTCTCATTGGTGACTTGTGTTGCTTAATTTAATAAGCATGCTGAATTTTTCCACTTCTTACAATATGAAAAGTGAACTTAATGCTATCCACTCTTCATCTATTATCATGAATCTGATGCAGTTTTTATATGTTATAATGTCAAAACACTAGAGTCCTTAGCTATTCACATTTCTAATACTTGGCAAAAATAATTTACATTGCTCATAGCATGATTACTTCGTCTATAATTTGTCTTTTGCTATAACCTATGAGTAAGTGCCTGCAGACATTAGGCAAAACTAGTAAAAATATCTGTCTAGTATGCTTCTTTTTGGAGATATTAATAGATATATCTGCAAGTTACCATCAACCTCCTGCATAACTGATTTGGTTTTCTAAAGGTTTAACATTATGTTAACTTGTAATCTATGCATTTTAGTATGACTCAAAGTAACTAGGGATAAGTTAAGAGAATAAAAACTGAGTAGGAGAAGAACTCATTAATATGTGCTCAAGAACACCCGAATAAACTCGGCTTCAACTCGCGTTTCCCCATGGCTCTTGCTCGACCATAGATTTGAGACTAAGCTTCCCTCCAATGGTTGTCTTCACTTGCTAATTACCCAATTCCAAACTCGATTGCAACTGCTCAATTCACGGATTTCTTAGCCATTTTGTGCGTGTCTTTTTAGCGTGAGAATACAGGTAATATATACCCCAATTAAGATTAGAGAATAAGATAAGAATTGCCACAAGATTAAGATGATAAGAAGATGAAATTTCATCTTCCATGTCTTGCGTGAAAGAAGGAAGAAGAGGGGATAAAAGATAGGTTTCTCTCTTTTTCTTTTTCAACTTGTGTTTACCCCTTCAATTTATCAAGGTGGTATTGAGAAGATAGAGGAGGAGCTATTATGTTCCTTATTTATCTTATCTTCAACGTGGCATTTTGCCACTTTAAGTGTTCTCAAACTTTTTCCTTTTTTTTTCATTCTCTTAATTATTCTCGTCATTATTTCCTTGTGTCGTGTGCAACGGACGACTTCGGTTCCTCATCAAGTCACCACCTGTAGCATAATCAAGTACTATTTAGGCTAATTTGACAATAAAATATAAATTCAAAAGAAATATTGTAATTATTACTAAATGTAATTAATGACCCAAAATAATAAATAAAAGATGACTACGACACTAAAATAAGGGAACAAATATATAGAAAATAATGCACTTATCAGGTATGATTGGGTATGGCAACTATCTTGGTCTCACCTCCTTCGCCTCCGTCAATTGGATGAGCGTGAAAGGCTTCTTAATCTCCTTCAAAATGTTTCCATCAACCCAAATGCCGATGACGGCCTAATATGGGCCCCGAGTAAAAATGGTTCTTTTTTTACTGTTAAATCGTCGCATTTCGAGCTTGCAAAATCATCTTCGTGTTCCTCCTGACATCATTAAAGATATATGGAGGGGCCTCGTCCTTCCATAATTGAACTGTTTCTATGGCTTGCCTTATTGGGAAAACTAAACACAAGATCCAAACTTGCTTTTATTGGAATTATTCCCCCCTCAGAGACAACATGCATTTTCTGCTCATCTTATGCTGAAAGTTGTGATCATCTTCTCCTACACTGCGATTTTTCTTGGAAATTATGGTCTTGGTGGCTCAAAACTTGGATATTTTATTGGCCTCCTCCGAGCTCTTTAAAAGAGGCTTTTTAGCAATGGACTTTTGGCTGGAAGGGCCCTTTTTTCAAGAAGATTTGGTATGCCAGTTTTTTTTGTCATCTCTTGGACTATATGGAAAGAGCGAAACTCCAGAATTTTCACAAGCTCCTCTAGCTCTCACTCCCAACTCCAAGATCTCGTCCTTCTTCGCTTAAGTTGGTGGCTAAAAGCGTGGTCAGATATCTTTTCCTATTCCACAAATGACATTCTTCGATGTCCCTATCTCATGGTCCCCCGCTTCCCCGTCTCTTCAACATTCTCCCTTCCATGTCCCTATCTCATGGTCTCCACCTCCGCTTCAAGTCCTCAAATGGAATGTGGACGCTTGATCCAATCCTATTGAAGTTTTCTTCAAAGAATTGGAGGAGTCCTTCGTGATTCTTCGAGGAGCTTCATATGCCTTTTCTCCTCCCCTATTCCTCATATTGAAATCAATTGTGCTGAGGTCTTCTTGATTTTTCGAGCTCTTAAAATTACCATGGCAAGTGGTAGATTCAACAACGCATGTTTGGTGATTGAATCCGATTCAAAGAATGCAGTGAGTTGGTGTAATTCTGTCAAAGGTGGACCTTGTAATATCAACTTTCAGCTCAACTTCATCAGGCACCTCCTGACTTCATCTAGCCTAATTTCAATCATCCACAAAGGTCGGGCCTCCAATGTAGTTGCTGATTGTCTTGTGAGGCAGCGATTAGCTCGTGATGCGGAATTTTTGGCATGGATCAATTAAATTTCTTCATTCTCATCTTGCTTCCTTGATGTTTGTAATGGGTTGCATCCCTTTTGGGTTTTGACTGCATAGATATGGTTATGTAACAGATTATGCAACTGATTTGATGGCTATAGCCCAATATGTATTATGGAGATGCAAAGCCAAGAACTTGCGAATTCAAATTATTCCAAGGTTCCGTATTTGGAGTGTTGCACCCCTTAACTGCATTTCGTGAGTCAGATTCAATAATGAGGTTATGATTTCGGATACGATCTCTCCACATGGTTATTTGAATGGCTCGGAAAATGGTGTGTACCTCTACAAAGTTGATTTCTATGGAGGGAATGGGGGGAGGAGAAGAGGAAATGAAATTACCATTATTGTTGCGAAGAACCCCACCAATAGCGGAACACGAAGATGAGAGATTGAAGGAGGCATCTACATTCCCCTTTAAATAATTTGGAGGAAGGGAAGGCCATGATGGAGCGGAGGGGAGAGAGGGGAGTTTAAGTGTAATTGGGCCTAAAGCAGTGGATAATGGGTCTGATTCAGTAATGGAGGATGTGGATGGTGATTGAGGACGGATTAGAGGTTTGTATCTGTTGAAGTGAAATAGGAGATAAGGATGTGTTGGATAAAAAAAGGTTTAGGAGATTTTTTGATTTGTATCTGGGTTTGGGTTGATGAGCTTAGAAGAGGAAGGGGGAAGGTTGATTTTCCAAGAACAGCTTTGGGTCAATGAGAGGGATGACTGCATTACAATATTATTGGTTAACGATGGGGATTGGTTTTTCCAAGGAGGGAAAGGGAGCTGGTTGTTTTTGGATATTAGGTATTGCACGTGTTTCACCTTTTTCAAGAGAAACATTAAACTGAGTCTCCTCGTATCTATTGTCTAGCGCCGTTAGTGCAATTAATGCTTTGTTGGGTGATTGGGTGGGAGATGAAACATCAAGCGATGACCAGATGTTGGGGCTCACTGGGCCACCATGGAAACCAGAGTTTGCATGATCACCATCTTTAGAAGCTTCATCTGATTTCACATGTTGTGACTTTTGGTCTGAACCCATATGGTTTGAGCATTAGACTCTAATTTTCGATTCAAATGTGAATACGTTGAACTTTTTCTCATCTAGTTCTAGTGGAATTTTCCAATTTGTCCTGAATACACACAGTTTGTAATCACAAGGATTTTGGCGCAATCATTGTTCGAGTGGTCAGTTGAGATGACTCTATCATATATACATCTAATTTTATGGAAGTTTTCATAATTCCATGTTGTAAGAGGAACTCCGCAAACATTAATTCAAGTTTCCCTCCATGGGAAGGAAATGGTATCATTGACGTTTCGAATATCCATGAACCATCTACCTGACCATTTGCTTTCAATCATTGCACTTTTGTCTTCATTGGAGTAAAAGATAATGATTGAGTGGAGCAAAACTCCCATGGGTTTAATAGTCAGGTAATTGGCCCCTTTAGCTAGAATATTGTCAAGAATAGAGGAGGATCAGATGACAGAGATAGAGGACTGGGCAACAGTTATGGCACTCCGGCTAAATAGCTCGTGGTTGTCTGGGTTTATACAGCCCTTTATGATAGCCACAATGTCACCATCATATTCTTCTGCAACAATGTTATTTCGAACTTCCTCTATATTCGAGCCCAACATTTTGGAACTCATTATTCTGGCTCTTGTTGGATCTTTGTAAATTAATTAGGGCAAAGTGGTTCGGGTTCTTGGCCGGCTGGAATGGAATGGGGGTGTATATTGGAGGGTCATTTGAGGGTGGCGGTGGTGTGTTGTAAAGTGGAGGGGGGAGGAGGGTCACGGGAGAAAGTTGTTTGGGATTAGAAACTTCTTTATAAGATTAGTGATCTCGAAAGGCATGCTTTAGATTAGGCTTGGTAGAGGAATTTTGATGTTTTAGACGTGTCTTGGAAGATTAGAAGATTGTATCATATCTTTGCTAGCTGAATTTTCAATCTTTTTCCTTCTAACTTCAAACCATCCATTTCTCGGATTGCAAGTGACATCAAAGGGAAACCAAGAAACTTGAGGAATGCATATCTATGGCGGTGTTTTGGGAGGAATATCAATGTCCCTAATTGGGCCAAATTTGTGGAAGAGGTTTACAAGGTCAGATTTGCGAGTGTCAAGGGGAAGACGGGCTGTGAAGATTGTTTTGGTAGTAGGTGGAGGAGGAGTTTTTGGTGGTTTCAATCGATTCACCATGGTCCCGTCATCAAGGGGTTGCGCATAGTGTTCTCCACATTCTCTCACTCTTTTTCTCTCATTCTCTCCATGAACTAACTACTTTTTATTCTCTTAATTAATAATTAATGACATTAATAGTTAAAGTAGTACATTACCATGTGTGGCGTTAACATATTACATGAATTTAGATATATATGAAGTATTACTTTTCTTGCCATATTTCCATCTCTATTTATTCTTCTCAAATACATATTTGTTTTCTTTCGCGCTCATAACCTTAACAGAATATATGAATATAAGGTTGAATTAGAGGTCTTGTTATTGGATTATGTTAGTTATTTTAAGTTAAAATCAACTGTTTATAAACAAAACTGCTACGGTTGTTTTGCGTAGAAATTTTTTTTGACAGTTTATTTTAGTTAGGAATGGCCGGAGGATTTTGATTATATTATTTATTTTATAAAAAGTCGTGCATCTACATACAAAATACAACTCCATTTCAATCCATAAAACAAGCGCCATTAAACGTGTTGCAAATGATGCGACTGATGAAAATTACCACTAAGCAATCAACATAGGACTCTAGTGGAGCAATATAGGCTTGCATTTTTTTTGCCCCTTCAACTAAGCAATCAACATAGGACTCTAGTGGAGCAATATAGGCTTGCATTTTTTTTGCCCCTTCCAGGGAATCCCTTGGTAAGAAGAAGGACCTACTGGACCATCACTTCTCGCAAGTCAGTCAGCCCAGCTATACAGGTCAACGCTTGAGAGTAGGGGGATATAAAGGGATCCCTACTCCCAAGCACAAGTAGGTAGTGGGGTAAGGGGTTCGAACTTGTGACCTTAAATTCACAAGGTGAGTTCCCCACCACCTCCACCAAGCAAGCTTGGTATATACTGCCTCCATCCCATAATATAGTGCTTGTTTATCTTTCTTCAGGTTAAAATTTAAAATGTTTGACCAAATATTCTCATTAATATATACAAAAAAATATACTCATGTGGGATCTTGTTAGGTTTGCCTCAATGTGTACTTTCATAATATCAAATTTTTATATTTTTTATCAAATATGAAATTGGAGATATCAAATGTCAAAGGTATGTCTTAGAGACCGTGTAAAAAGGAAACAAACACTATATTATACGACAGAGGAAATACTATATAGGTTTGCATATATATAGCTCCAATATAACAACAATAATGTCAAATCTTTTAATGTAGCTCAGTATCCCAAACTCCAAATTACTTCCTTTGGGACTATGTATCATTTTAACCCTTGAAATGAAACACAAGCGCCATAGTTTTGTTGTAGCTTAGTCACTATCTAAGATTAATGAAAGTGACTACACCAAAATCAAGCTCACAATAATTGACCATAGGAATACCACCACTACCTCCTAATAAATAGACACGACTTTATGTTCGCATATGTAATATAATTCCTTTTTTTCTAAACTTATTTAACTTATTAGACTTTATTTGTCTTACTAGACCTTATTTGAATTTATTAAATGAATATGTTTGTCAAATGACCCACTCAACTAAAAGGTTAAGCTGATGGTAGGAGTTCTAAGAATAGTTTTATACTCTATCACGCCCCCTCACACGAGAGCCCATTGGGCTTGAAGTGTGGATGCAGCATATGCTTTCCTCATACCTGGCACTATATATACCACTTAGAAAGGAGGGGTGAATGAGATTTGAACCCGTGACCTTTATGTCACACTGGCTCTGGTACCATGTCAAAGGACCAACTCAACCAAAAGGTTAAGCTAATGGTTGGAGTCTCAAGAATAGTTTTTTATACTATCAATGTTTTTTTCCTATTTTTATGTTCATGGGGTAGGAGAAAATTATAGGGAACATGTCATTTAGAAAAGTTAATGGAGCAATGTTCAAGGAACAAATAAACAAAGGAAAAATTGATATTACAACTCCTAACTATGGTCAGTTCACTTTTAATATCTCAACTTTTAATTATCTCATAGCGGTCCCATATTTGGGGAAGTTTCTTGCCAAATTGGTACTTCACCTTAGTTAATATGTTATGTTGGTTAATTTAAACACATGATACTCTTGAATAAGCCCTTTTCAAGAAGCATAAGCCAATGGAAAAGTTTCATCTATCATACTTAACTAATTTAACATGTTAAGAAAAGTGAAATATCATTTCTAGAAGAAAAAAACATGGGAATCATAAGTTGGCATTTTTTAAAGCGAACTGACCATAGTTGGGACTTATAATGTCAAAATTTTACATAAACAAAAAGGAAAAGTGGTGCAAACTTCGAGCGACAACCACCGACAGTGGGGATAGGCCAACAAATATCTCCAAATCAATGTACAAATAGACAAGAACAGGGGTTACTTGATGACTGAATAAGTATAGACAGGAAAGAAATGTACACCACCAAACCCTTATCTCTTTATAGGAATTCACCAGAAGCAATTTCATGACCTCCAGATGGTCCAAATTCTGGTTACTTGGTAATTCAAGATGAAGAATCCACACCAACTTCTTGTTTTGGGTTGTTTAAAGACTCGTCTATCAAACATCTGCCGCTCCCTCAAAATAAGCACCTCTCTATTGAATTTAAAGTGAAGGCAGGTGAAAATATAAGCATTAACACTTATGATCAGGTTCACTTCATTCCTATCATCAACCAACCACTCTCATCCAACCGATATTATGCCATCAAAGAAAATTGTTGGCGAAAGGGGTAACTACCTAAACAAAAAGTTTTCTTTTTTCAAACAGAGTTCATCTCGTGTCAGTTTGACTTAGTCAAATCACTAATTTTTTAACAAATCACTAAGGTTCTTTTGAGTAACCTCCTGACAGAGGTACAGAGACGTAGATTAATTGATAGAGGATTTTTTTTTACGTTATGAGAAACCTTAACAAGTTGGGGGTAAAGGGGATACCAACTTTTGAAGGCTCGGAATCAATTCCAAAACCTCTTGAAATCGGGAGCAATGCTTTAACAATTGAGTCATTGCTCACTCTCAATTGATAGAGGCTATATATGTAGATATCTCAGACTTACTTGATGTAACGTATAAAACTTTAAATTTTTATATCCTCTATTTCTAAAAAAATTTAAGTTTATTTTTGTTTAAATAATAGTGGTTTCTACGAGTGGTCCAAGCCCATCTAATACAAGATTTTGTGTGTTCCAAATCTGAAAGTAACACAGACAGAATTTTCTCATACATTTTATTTCATTGATAGGGAAGTAGAGCTGATCAACTCAGCCCGGCCCGACCCGAATTTTGGACGGGTTTGGGCAGCATTTTTTGGCCCGGGGTTGGGCCCGGCCCGATTTTTTTGCTTTGGGACGTCCTCTGGGTTAGCCAAAAATGACTTTTTAGTCTAATTTTTGCCCGGCCCGAATTTATCCCGAAAAGCCCGCTCTTTTTGGCCCGAAATAACGGGCTTTGGGCACAAAATTTTGGCCCGAATTTTGGCCCGGCCTGACCCGACCAATGGGCAATTTTTGTAAGGCACGGCACGGCCAGGACCGACCCATGATCACCTCTACAGGGAAGCATGTGCAAGCTCAAAAGAAGAAGACAAGGTCAGTTGCTGTTTCTGAATCTCATGTATCAAAGATGTAAATCCAAGACCCTTTGATCCAGAGGATATTTATCAGCAATTTGAGTTCTTTGTAGCAAAGATATGCGTCAGCAACACCATACTCTTAACTAAATTTGTGGCTCCTGTAAAGGATTATAAGTACTCTAAGCGAAATTTCATAAATCTAATTCATAAGCACTTAAAACGGGATCTCATGCATATACAATTAAGGATCACATAATAGTTTAGAAATAACCTTTGATGCGTGAATTCCACAAGTGCTCGTCAAGATCTCAGAGAAAGAACCTCAGTTGTGATTCCTCTACTTGGTCCACCAATCCGGATCAACACTCCACCAATGTTAGTTGGAAGGAAGAAGGACTCTTCTTTTCTTGGAGTAAATATTACGTGACTTTTTGAGAGAGAGAAACAGGAGAGAGAAAATATTGAGAGATACTGTATCTCTTTAATTTCTTATTACTCAACTAATTATAGGAATAATTAGGTTAAGAATCCCTTCGTGTTACTCCTCTTGGCCGGCCACCCTAGAGCCCCCTATGGGCTCTAGGTTTTCTTTTGTTGATCCAAAATTGTTTAATGTGTGACCTTGTAGGATCCATTTAAGTGGGCTTTGGGTTTATTATTTACTTACCCAAAGGTCTATAACATTCTCTAGCAAGACGTAAAGACGACCCAATTAAATGAATTATTATCTCCATAATATGATCCATATTATATTTAGTAATTGCATTAGAGCCGAGGACATAATTCCTTCAATCTCCCACTTGTCCGAGACGAGTGTGCAATATTCAAATTCCTTAAGTCTCTTAGTGTCTATTTTGATAGTATGACCATATCTCTATGTCATCCATACTAGTCTTCAAACTTATTCCTTGAAATCCGAGTTCGAATTGACAAACAAATGATCATCTTATAATCCATTTGAGCACGGCCGTGTATTTTTCAATTTTCACTCTCCAAGGGGCCAAGACACCCATCCTATCTCATATAGGAGGACTTTTCAATCTTGTAGCAACCAAAACTCCCACTCAACTTTTAGCACAACCCGAATGATGCCTTTATTGTTCCCTTTTACGGCATGACGTTTGACAACATCAAAGTTATGCCAATCATTAAGCCAAGTAGTGTTCCACTCATGTCTTAGGAATCCACTAATATAATTACGAAGTTATAGAAATTTCTAAGTAGGTTTGTTCGATTATGTATCAACTATACATATCCATATGATTGACTAAACATCTCTATGTTTCCATAGCCCATGAATCGGCGCTATCAATCAATCTTATATGCTAATCCTTTAATAAGTCATTTATGTCCAATTTAATGACTCAGATTAGGAACTCTAATATTCTATGAATTCAGTTCACTTATGGTGTTTCATTCATCAAATCACATATTTGACAAAATCATTGAATTCAAAATATTTTTGGACATTTTATTTAATACTAAACCAAGATTAAATAAGATAAAATTTCATTTCAAATAAACATAAAACAGTAAAACCATGTCTTTACATTGTAACAAGTTTCTCTAAACATAATACACTCTAAAGCCACTCTAACATTTGCTTCAACCCTATAGCCCTAGCGTGACTTTCATGCTTCGGTTGAGGTAGAGGTTTAGTAAGTGGATCAGCCACATTCTCATCCGTGTTAACTTTGCAGATCTTGACATCCTTCATGTCAACTATCTCATGAATAAGGTGATATTTCCTCATTACATGCTTGGATTTGTTATGTGATCTCAGTTCTTTTGCTTGTACAATAGCACCATTATTATCACAGAACAATTTAATCCCCTCCAGAGCACTAGGTATGACATCTAGCTCAGTCAAGAACTTCTTTATCCAAACTGCTTCCTTTGTTGCTTCAACCGCCGCTTAATATTCTGATTACGTCGTAGAGTCGCTACAGTGCTTTGCTTTGAACTCTTCCAGCTCACTGCTCCTCCATTTAGACGAAAGATGTACCCTGACTGAGAGCGGTAATCATCTCTGTCGGTTTGGAAGCTCGCATCATTATAACCTTTAACAACCAACTCACTTTCTCCTCCATAGACTAAGAACATGCCTTTAGTTCTCCTCAAGTACTTAAGGATGCTCTTAGCTGCAGTCCAGTGTGCTTCTCCTGGATTTGCTTGGAACCTGCTACACATGCTCAAGGCATATGCAACATCTAGTCGAGTACTTATCATGGCATACATGATAGATCCTATAGCCGGAGCATAAGGTATGCTACTCATCCGCTTTAACTCATCAGGCTCAGTCGGGCACTGACTCTTGCTAAGCGACATGCCATGTGGCATGGGAATGAATCCTCTCTTAGAGTTTTCCATGTTGAACCTTGCAAGAACTGTATCAATATAAGTTTCTTGACTTAGTCCAATCATCCTTCGAGACCCGTCTCTATGGATTTTGATTCCCAATATGTACTCAGCCTCTCCAAGGTCCTTCATGGAGAAATAACTTTTCAACCATTCCTTGACTGACTCAAGCATTGGTATGTCATTTCCCATGATTAGTATGTCATCTACATACAAAACCAAGAAGACTAAGCTCCTCCCACTAAATTTTTTGTAGACACAAGATTCTTCTTCGCTTTTGAGAAAACCAAATTGTTTGATTGCCATATCAAACCGAAGATTCCAGCTCCGAGATGCTTGCTTCAATCCATAAATGGATCTTTGAAGCCTACAAACCCTTTTAGGATTTTTTGGATGCTCAAAACCCTCAGGTTGTGTCATAGACACATCCTCATTCAAGAACCCATTCAAGAATGCAATTTTGACATCCATCTGCCAAAATTTCGAAGTCGTAATATGTAGCAATCGTTAAAAGTATCCGAATCGATTTAAGCATTGCTACTGGAGAAAAGGCATTATCATAGTCTATACCATGAATTTTCCTGATTTCTTTTGCAACCAGTCTTGCTTTATAGACATAGACATTTCCTTCTTTGTCCGTTTTCAATTTAAACACCCACTTGCATCCAATAGGGTTGATCCCATTAGGCTAGTCGACTAGGGTCCAAACTTTATTCTCAGACATGGAGTCTAATTCGGATTTCATGGCCTCAAGCCATTTCTTTGAGTCTGGGCTCGTCAAAGCTTGTCTGTAGGTAGTAGGTTCTGAATTCTCCAAAATCATAATTTCAGAGTTTTCAAGTTAACAGAAAATCAACCAACTTCTTGTTTGGAATCCTTGGTCTACTTGACCTACGCGGGGCCTGAGCATCAATAGAAATGTTCTATTCAACATCTTGAAGATTTTCGCTTGAATTAGTTTTAAGTGGGACGGTAGGAGGTTCACGCGTTGAATACGTCATCTCTTGAACTTGACTTTCGTCTCGTCGTGCCGTCTCAGACATGGTGTGAACCACGTCCAGTTGTTGCTCATATGGAATTTCTTCGAGAACTATTTTACCCCACTTGTTTTTTTAGAAACAAATTCCTTTTTGAGAAAGACACCATCACGAGCAACAAACACCTTGTTCTCTTGACGGTTATAGAAGTAATAACCCCTTGTCTCCTTTGGGTATCCCACAAAGAGACATTTATCTGATTTGGGTGCAAGTTTGTCTGATAGTAAACGCTTTACAAAGACCTAACATTCCCAGATTATAAGAAAAGACAAGTTTGGAATCTTTCCATTCCACATCTCATATGGAGTCTTTTCTACAGCCTTTGACGGGCTCCTATTTAGTGTGTGTGCAGCCGTTTCGAGAACATATCCCCAAAAAGAAATCGGAAGATTAGCAAGACTCATCATTGATCGAACCATATCCAATAAGGTTCGATTCCTCCTTTCAGACACACCATTTAACTATGGAGTTCTTGGTGGAGTCAATTGTGAAAGTATTCCACAATCCTTCAGATGATCATCGAATTCTTGGCTCAAATATTCACCACCACGATCGGATCGCAATGCTTTTATTCTCTTACCAAGTTGATTTTGTACCTCATTTTGGAACTCTTTGAATTTGTCAAAAGATTCCGACTTATATTTCATTAGGTAGACATACCCATATCTACTTAAATCATCAGTGAAAGTAATGGAGTAACTAAACTCACCTCTTGCCTTAGTGCTCATAGGTCCAAACGATTCGAAATCAAATGATGGAAGAATTCCACCCTGTTGAAACTTTTGGATGCGCTTTTGGTTTATATGACCCATTCGACAATGCCAAATGTAGGTTGGGTTTGAATCATTCGATTTTTATTTCTTGCTATCTATGTTATAGACCTGCATCGACCTATCGTGCACATATAAGCCATTAATCAATTTTGCACTAGCATAGAACATGTAATTGTAGGAAATGGAACAACACTTGTTCTTTATTTCAAAACAAAAACCTTCATCAACCATAACTGAAACTGAAATAATGTTCTTATTAATTGACGGAACGAAATTACAATTATTAAGTTCTATAATTAATCCAGACGGCAAATGTAAACTGTAACTTCCTACGGCAAGTGCAACAACTCTTGCTCCATTTCCAACGCGAAGCTCTACCTCGCCCTTTGCTAGTCTCCTACTTCTTCTTAGTCCCAACGCGAAGCTCTACCCGACTTATTTTCCTCCAAGTATTGAGGGCAGTTCCTCTTCCAATGTCCTATCTTGTGACAATGGAAGCAATTGCTTTCCGCGGCTGCTTTTGGCTTGGTGGTTGGCTTAGGTTTTTCAGCAACAACGGCAACTTGCTTGCCGTTGTCCTTCTTTCCTGCCCATTTCCTCTTGAAACCCTTTCCCTTTTGAACCATCAAAACCTCTTTCTTTGGTTCTTGGGGAATGTTCCTCTCAGCATTGACTAACAACCCATGCAGCTCTTGCAGAGTCTTTTCAGACTCATTCATGTTGAAAGTCATCCTGAACTGATTGAAGTTGTCAGGCAATGAATGGAGAATGATGTCAGTAGCCAACTCTTCCCTATAAGGGAACCCAAGTCGTTCCATGCTCTCAAAGAGACCCATAATTTTGAAAACATAGGGGCCAATACCTTGACCCGGCTTCATGTGACATTCCAGAATCTCCTTATTGGTCTTATACCTCTCAATTCGGGCCTGTTTCTGGAACATGGCCCTCAGCTCTTGCATGATGGTGTAAGCATCCTTGGTTTCGAACCTCTTTTGGAGGTCCGGCTCCATGGCTGCCAACATCGGACAAGTGATTGGTACAGACCTATCATTAGCCTACTTAGCACGACGTTTGTCTGCGTCAATTGATTCATCAGTTACCACTGGAAGTGGGGTTTCTAAGACATCCTTTCGACCCTCATACCTCAGAACGAGTCTTAGGGTTCTTTCCCAATTAATGAAGTTTTCTCCATTCAGCCTATCCTTCTCAAGGAAAGGACGAATGTTGAAAACAGAGTTGTTGTTGTTGTTAGACATAGTATCTACAGACAGAAAACAAAAGCAATAAAGTTAAATTTTATGTTTATAAAAGAACCTAAAACATGCAAAAGTTTTTAGGTGGGTCACTCTATTCAATTGTAATGTCCCAATTTGAATAAGTGAATACAAGATCCTATCAACATGCAACATTAAGCAGACGGAGGCCTTATCTTATAGTTACATTCTCAAGGTAAGTAAACTCTTTTACTAATTATAACATCTTATAATTCTTGTTTAGATAGGAAAACACCGCATGCTTAACTATCTCTTGCTTCAAAATCCAAAACGCTTTTGATGATTTTGTTAAGGATAACCAAACTAAGTAGTAAAATTAGCAATTTCATCTTATCTCCCAAAATTAATGATAATACCCTGCGGAGGCATGACCTATTACTATTAATTAAGGGTTAAGTACTTTATGTTTGGAAAAGCTAACCTTAATATTTACGGGACCTAAGTTTATTATGTTGTTATGAATTAGTAAACTCTAGCGCATTCACAACCAACATATAATAAACTTATAAGTATTTTATTAACAATAATAAAATGCAAAGAATTAAATATGAGCTAGTATGGCCCCTAATCCTAAGAACTAAGCTTCTTGATTGGGCACCTCCTTGGACTCTTCATGGATCTCCATCCACCTTAGTCATGGGCCTTCTCTTCTTGGCTCGTCTTTGGATTACATAAGTATCGAAATTAATTTAAATAATTTCTAAATTAAAATAAATTACAAGAATACTTAACGATACGCATATCGTATTTAAATTACAAAAATACATCACGATTCGCATATCGTATTTTCTAACTTAAATTTTTACTAGTCATTCATAGCAATTATATCAAATATAAAATGCCACATAATAATATCACATATTATACTTGCCAATAATCAAAAGGATTTTTTGATGGGAATAATCCCACCTTTGGGCGATATTCCCAAAACAGTCCCACCTTTTCAAATTTTGGGAATAATCCCACCTTTAAGTTATATTTGTGCAAAATGGGCTGTTACCTGTTGGTAACCTGCAACTGCAGGTTTATCTCCCTAATTACATGATTAACAATAAATTTGATGTATTTTAAGATTAAATTTTTAATTAAACATAAAAATTTATTTTAATTATAAATTAACTAAATTTTTTTTACAACTCCTCCCTTGTACCACCACAACCAAATGCCTTCACCCACCACCACCACCACCACCACTCCACCCCAATTGACCCCTCGACACCCCAACTTCTATCTCCTCCCCTCAAACTACCACCGGAGACCACCACCATCACCTCACAGACCCCTCACGCACCTCCACTCTTTCTCCTCTTTGACGCCCTCAACACAGCCCCAACCACAACCCCACCATTGCCAAAACCTCAGCCCCACCCTCGCCAAACCCCAATCCCAACCTCGGGCCCACCCTCGACAGATCCCCGCCCCCCCCCCCTCGCCCCCACCACCGTCGCCCAAACCCGGCCCGGCCAGACGACCCTTGCGCAAACTACACACGATAGCCCGTTCTTTGCGGCTCCCGTTCTTTGCGGCTCCGGGAGTGCGCGAAGAGAGGGAGAGAGAGAGAGAGGAAAAGGGAGGAAATAGGGGTAGAGAGAGGAGAGCTGCGAGAATCGTGGTCGTAGAGGAGAGTTAGGTTTGTCATCGGAAAATCTGGGTCGAAGGCTAGAGAAAATGAGGGGGTGGGAGCGATAGGACTGGGAGGGGAGGGGGAGTTGTTGCAGCTTTGCAGGGGTGGGGATGATGGAAGGGGAGAGGTGGTTTGGGGGTGGGGGTGGTGGAGTTAGGTTAAGCTTTTTTATTTTTTTGAATTAAATTGATAATTTCTTTTAGAAAGGACATAAAAGGTCAACAAGTGTTTTAACCGGTCAACCAGGTCACTGGTTAAAATGGCTCAGTTTGGGAAGACATGGGTAATAGTTCCCAAAATTTGGAAAGGTGGGACTGTTTTGGGATGATCACCCAAAGGTGGGATTATTCCCATCAAAAAATCCTAATCAAAATATCATATATTCTTAATTAACGCAAGAGGATAAAATATTTAAGCTAACTACCTAAAAGATTTTATCCTAGTAAATCTAGCCTACTAAATTTATTTTGATTAAAGAATCAAATTATGGAATTATTTTAGACCTAGTCAATATAATTTACCTGGAAATTTGCTTAATATTCTGAAAATCTGTTTTTAAAAATTTTCAAAATTTTTTTTTTTTTGAAAAATACCGCAGCTAGGCAGCAGCAAAATCGTGGCTGCCCAGCCACGCTGCTGCTTCCGCAGCTCATCTGGGTCGCCTGCCCTGCCTTTCCAACCACCGGAGCAGCCACCGTGGCCCACCAGTCGGTGGTTTTGCCACCCAGTCGTGGCTGCTCCCTCCTCCCCTTTTAATTTGTTTTTTGTTTTTGTGGGAATGAAATTAAATTTACAACTTCTTGTAAAATTAATTTAGTTATCTAATTAAATTAAACATAAACACCTTTATGCCTAATTCAGAAAATTAATTTAAATCTCCATTTTAATTAATTTTAGGGCTATTCATATAAATTAGTCTCAAATTCATACAAAACTCCTTTTATATGAATTAATTTGTCATACTTAAACAACTTTAAATATGAAAAATCAGATTAATTATATGAATATAATTTTCGAAATTAACATAAAATCTCCATTTTAATTAATTTTAGGGTTATTCACATAAATTAATCTCTAATTCATATAAAACTCTTTTCACATGAATTAATTTTCATACGTAAACAATTTAAATATGAAAAAATTAGATTAATAATATGAATATAATTTCTGAAATATTCAAAAATTAGAGATCTAAAATTAAATTTTGAATTTCGAAAATTAGGGTTTTTAATTTTCAAAATTTTCGGCCAATTATTTTTTTATTTACGAATTTCGGAAAAATTAGGTCAAATTTATTCAAAATATTTTCGGCCATTCAATTTTATTTTCGAATTTCAAAAAAAATATTAGGTCGAATTGATTTAAAAATTTCGGCCATTTTATTCAAAAATTAAGCAAATGAAATCTCTATTTAATTAATCCAAATAAATAATTCAATCCATAATTCAATTCCTCCCCTCAATCAAATTAAAATTAGCCATGAATACATCAAAATAAATCATATTAAAATGACCAAAAAACTATATGCATGAGGCTAAAACTGATACCACTAAAGGATTATAAGTACTCTAAGCGGAATTTCATGAATCTAATTCATAAGCACTTAAAACAGGATCTCAAGCATATACAATTAATTAAGGATCACATAATTGTTTAGAGATAACCTTTGATGCGTGAATTCCACAAGTGCTCGTCAAGATCTCGGAGAAAGAACCTCAGTTGTGATTCCTCTACTTGGTCCACCAATCTGGATCAACACTCTACTTGGTCACTTATAGTTCATCTTCCAGATTTCAATTTTCCAACGTCTCAAGAATGTTCAAAGTCTGTGATCGTTGGTAAGTGGTATTTCCCTTTCATGTTCATCAAAGAAAGGAGAGAACAGGACCAAGTGAAATATTCTGTGTTCTATGAGATGACAATTGAGCAATGATGGGAGCGCATTTTTGCTGGTGATATGAGGAGTTATGGGCAGTGAAACTCGTTACAGTCGATGTAGTGGTTCCAACAGAACTGGTTAGAATCGCAGGTCAGGAAGCTATGCAAGAAGAGAGAAACGATGACAAAAGGATGGTGTGGTTCAAGACTATATATAATGGAATACGAAAAGAAGGCTATTTTGGGTTGAGCACGCTGATTATAGAAAATTTTTAATGTGGGGAGAAGAAAGAGTTGGATGGGTTATAGAGAAAGAAAAGCGCGTCAGGGTGGTTAAAGATGAGGAATATGACGGATCCGGAGAGTGGAGAAGCTTCAGTTGCTATGTGTTAATTGAAACTTTTGTTCTGAAAAAGAATTATGGGAGCATCGTGTTAGAATATGAATCCAGGCACACTCACCAGGGCCGAAGCAAATGGCAGTGATTGATGTTTCCTGTATATTGTGAAGTGACCTAAAAATATCATTGCATATCAAATTTTATGAATGAAAATTACAAGGATAATAAGATTATTGTGCATTTTGATCGAGAAATAGTAAAACAAGGGTATAATGAGATTTCTCATTCATCTTGTCAATTGATAAATCATATTTATATATAGTTTTTAGGTGCATTTAGGTTGCATTTTAGAGCATTTAGATTCATATTTAGGTTCATTATTGCATCATATTCTTAAGTTATGTTATTCTACTCCTATTCGGTATGTCTTCTTGTTTTTGATGAATTTCAGATAATGAGAACGTATTTAGAGTATAATAAGCTAAGCTTGAGGATTAGGAGCACTTGGAAAGAAGCTACAATGCATAAGGATCGTATGGATATGTCATAGTACGAGTTTGAGCGAAAACGAAGTGGAAAATCATTAGAAGAAATGTGAAAAAAGAGTCACGTCTACTCTTTTGATCATAACTTTTCATGTGTTTCTTAGATTTGGAAACTAGACTTGAAGAGCTTTCCAACGATAGGTGGCACGCCCCGAGTAGACTTCTAGTCAAGGAGTTATGCCTTTCCGAAGTTGGGACTGTTTCTGCTGGAATCTGTTTTTGTACGCGCGGATCACTAATCCGCCCATTTAATGATTTATTCAAGAATTTCCCTATCTTGTAAATTACTTTCCTAGTCATATTAGGTTATTTAGTATTATTTTTAAATTAGGAAAAACTCTTTCTCTCTGCTCTTCTTTTTATCACGTTATTTCTTTTTCTAGTTCTAGTTTTTAGTTTTTTCTTCTTTTTCTCTAGTTTAGGAGTAAACCCTAATTTTTCATGCTCTTCAATAATTCATAAGGTTATTATTTTCATCTCTTTTCATTCATTTATTTCTTTGATTATGTTCTTCTTTGTAGATTTAGATTTTGTTATTTATTTCATGATTGAGTAGTTTTTATTTCTAGGGTTTGGAAATCCATGTTTATATCTCTTTTATTGTGATTTAAAGTTCTTCAATGATTGGATTGGATGAGAGTTATTCCAATTGATTTGTTATAATTGCTTAATTCATGTAATTGCGTAATATCATGGGTTATGTTTAGCTAATAGGAGTTAGAATTGAAAGATCGTACTCATTAGAGGCTTATTACCATTGGTAGATCTGATTATGTTGAGCGACCGTACTAGCATATGTTGATCTAAGAGTGTTAAGACCCGACCGTAGGATTAACAAAAGACTCTAATTACTCGACCTTCAATCCAAGTATTGCTGAATTATATTGTATTGGTATAAACATGGTGAAACATTACCCTAGATCTTTTTAGTTTGATTTTCTTTATTTATTAGCTTACAACCTTAATTCACATATTTCTGATCTTGCTTAGTTTCTCCATACCTTAGAAGCTAGATTAGAACGACCATCTCTCTGTGGATTCGACCCTACTTACTCTATGTTATTTCACTAGGAACACTACAAGAGGGGGGTGAATTGTAGTGTGGAACTTATTGCCCAAATAATGCGGAATTTAAAACATAAGCAATAAGGAACTGAAAGTGCACGAGAGATTTTTACATGGAAACTTCTTGTCTCAATACAAGAAGAAAAACCACGACCTCCTCAGGATTTAAACTCTTCACTATAATAGGAAACCTCCTCTATTTCAACCAATTACATACGCAAGTTCCACTCGGAACTCCAACTCTCTAACAATCTCCACTCTATAGTCTAGACTTAACTCTAAGTCTTTCTAGAGTTCCCACAACTTTTTACAAAAGGTTTACTCAAACCCTTCACCCTTAGATAGACTTCACCCTAAGTCTACGCATACACAACAAGAACTTACTCAAGTTCCTAACTCGAACTTGATACAAGAATTCACTCAAACTCTTAACCAAGTCCCCATTACAAGAGTTCACTCAAACCCTTTAACCCCAAAATCAAATATAGACATTTGATAATATAGTTTAACTCTAGTATGTAGAGACTGAAGAACTGTAATGAAACATAGCACTCATAGGAACATGGAACTCATAGGAACTGACTCAAAATGAGGAATAGAAAAATATAACTTTTGTAACATTATTCCTAAAGTCAGACCTTATGGAATGACACAAGTCAGACCCTATGGAATGACACCAGTCAGACAATTTGAAACTTGAATTTAGACGATCTATTTATAGTTGAATTTGTTCTTAATACTCCTTCAGTAACTTCCCAGTACTTAGACCACTAACTCCATGTTTCCATTATGTTTATTGTTTGGGAACAAAGAAACCACTAACTCCACTAACTTAATTTGAACGTGTACAGTAAACGTGGGTTATAGAACTTGGAAAATAAGTAAACTATTGAACGTGTACTTGGGAATCAATTTATTAATTTTATTTTAATTAAAACCGAAAACTAAAATACCTTTTCTTTTATTAAAAGATTTTTCACAAATTAAATCCCTTATTTTTAGATGACCAAAAATATAAATGATAAAATCTTTACTTAAAGATAATATCTTTTCTAAACTAACTTCCTAATTAATAGGATCTAAGTCTAACTAACTAGAAAACAAAAAAGACTTACTCTTCAAACAATCAGACTACACATTCAGTTTATAGAATTACTAAGACTGTTTCTAGGTGTGTTCCCAATCAGTGTTCCTTAGACTGAATACATGAGTTGCAGTTCGTACGGGAACTCGCGTCTACAAGTTCCTGCACACTCACAAAAACTCATTGTACGTATTATAAATCTAGGCTTTTATTTTCCAAAACCTGATAAGATAAAATATAAATAAAAGATATTAAAATCAGAATCCTAAATTAAAACCGATTTTATTTAAAACTTATCCTTTTGTTTAAAAACTAAATCATATCCTAAAACAACTAATGCATATTATCTAATACTAATTAACCAAGTAGAGATTTATTGAGAAACAAACTCTAAATAAATTCCTATAGATTAAGATAATAATATGTATCAGACTTATTGACTCTTAAACACTTTTGACTCTAAGTTCCACGAGTTCCTTTTGACCTTACGAGTTCCATTTGACCTTGTTCCATTACCTTTCATGTTTCCATATACTTACATGAATCCTAGAAAATAAACTCATATTTTCTGCCTTCATGCTCCATGCTGCTCCAACTCAAGAACTGTATGTTGATAGCTCCACCTCTGGAACTTCGATGTGCTAGTTACTTTAAGAATCTTCGCACGCATAGTTCCTGCTTAAGAACTTCTTGTTTCAACTCTGAAACGTCATCTTGCTGCTCCCACTCAGGAACTGCTCCGGAACTTCATATTCAATGTTCCTCTTAGGATGTACCTAGGAAACTTATAGGAACTATGTTAGGAACTTCACTTGTTGGAAGTCTTTCATGATGTTATATATTCAACCTTCTATGACTTATTTTATGTTAATGTAATATGCACATCTCAAACACACATGTTAGTTAGATAATCATCATTTGTTTACAATCATCAAAACACTACATGACTCAACAATTTCCCCCTTTTTGATGATGACAAACAAATGATGCTTATCACAAATTAAACAATAAACGATGTACATTAATCCCCCTTAACTAACAAGTCATGCATGTATATGAAGGAAAAATCAACATAGATAAACACATCATACAAATAACTTTCATTATATAAGGATTTAGACTTAACTATACTTGACCATAAGCATCATACATATTCTTCCCCCTTTTGTCATTATCGAAAAGGATCATCTTACACACAAAGTTTTTAAGTAAATCATAGACACATATTGTTATATGCTACACTTACCACCATAATGGTGAAACACTTGTTAGTCCCAAAAGCCTCAAGAATCTCAATTTTTCAAACTTAGGATGCATGTACTACACAAATTTCCAACTTACAATCCAAAGACCCAACTTCAAAAACCATCGAAGGAACTTGACAAATAAGAAAATAAAAAGTCAAGCAAAAATCGATTTGAAAGTCAAGAATGGATTAAGAGATAGGACATTGTAATATCCGGCTCAAAGAAATATGAAAGAAGTTTATGGAACAATTTCAGTAGCGGGAACTTGAGATATATAGTGTGCTCTATGGGTTAGACTTTTAATAAGAGGTTCTCAACAATAATTAGAGTTGATCACTTCACTTCACACTTTTGAAATCTCTGCCAAACCCCACACACCTTGATATGTATATCTATATATCAAGTTCACTTTTACTCAACCAACCAACTGTGAGAAACTCATTGCACGAAGAAACTTGAACGAATTCATCTTTATAATCAAGTTCTTTCATTCTTTCGCTTATGTTCCTCTTCTCAAATCATCAAATCCATGAGTAAGCATTTTCATAACCATATGAAATATTGACTTCTAGGAAATAATAAAGATTATTTGATCACCCTTGTTTACTCTTTTTTTTCGTTTTCCTTTTTTTCTTTTAAAAAAAAACACGGGTGTCATTACAAGTTGTTGCACTTTTCCTAGAATGTCACATTTACCAGCCACAAAGAAGTAATTGCTTACTCACACATACTTGAAATCCACCACCAAGAATGAAAACACATATATCGATTCCGTCCTTATTCCCATTGAGTTCCTTACCACTCCTTCATCATTAGGAACTTATATGAGTAGTTCCATCTAATGATATATCACTTATATGAGCATCATCTGATAAAACATAAAATACTTGCTTCTCACTTCTTCCATAACTTCCCCCTCAAAATGTATTTACCATTTATCACGCTTTATGCATCATTGAACCATAAAATGTCATTTTAAATTAGAGCACATGGGAATTAGGAACTTTTAAGTGACAGGATATGAATGGAATGAGGATTTAATCAATCAAAGGGTATTTGAAGAAATGTGGTGTGAACTGATGATAGTTGATTAAGAATAGGTTTGTTCCCTCTAAAAGTTAAATGAAATATATTAATGGTCTGTTTGGATATAGTCATTTCATTTGAAATTCTGAATTTGGCTCAATTTAGTTGTTTGGGTATCTTAAGTATTTGGAATTGGATTTAGATCAATTCCACACACATTTAAGGAATAACTAGAACCAAGGATTTTCAAATCCATACTTAAAGTGCGTCATTTCAAATTCAACCACTATGTTGCCTCTTGCGGTTCGGGACGTCGCTTCAATACCGGCTCTCTTTCACCTTCAACCTTTCAACTTTTTTTTGTCCTCCATTTTTATCCTCCTCATTTTCTCTCTCCTCTAATCTTTGTTATTGACGTCATTAGAGTTTGAAAAAGGTTATTGCCTTCATCTCTCCAAATGTTATATTACCCAAAAGCAATTTTGAGATATGTCAAGCTTTTTCCGATCTTCTCCTACCGCCATTGAAGTAATAGTGTTGTGGTATACAATTTCTCAAGCAACTATCATTGAAATCTTAATGTTTTTCATCGTATTTTTTTCTAGATTTATAATCATTGAACGATATGGATTTAACCAAATTGGTGTGGTTTTTACTTGTATTTGCATTTATTTGTAGTAATGGTAACATTTGGCCTTCTCTATACAACATATCTGAAATCTTGGAATTGAAATGATAAAGATTCCCAAACATGGGATTTGGAATTAGATTCCAAACTTTGAAATTCTTGATTTCAATTCCATGATTTGAAATGAAATGAATGTTTTCAAACGCAGCCTTAAGTGAATTTACTTGTCTTGTTCCATCAAGGTTTCTTTCATTGTACCTTTGGCAACTTAGGACTTTCATGTTTGACAGCATCCACAGTTCTATTATGAGACCTCTAATACTCTTAGGCAAGTGAATATGCCTTTATGACATAAAAATTAAGGGTAACATATTTACGCTAGTGTAAATATAATCACTTCAATTTTAATATGTGTAAGAGCCCAATTCGACAAAACTTTTGAAAAGAACATGTTTATACTCAAGTCATACTTCATTAAGTCTTGTTCCTCTAAACAGTCCATGAATAGGTAAAATTATAAAGAACATATATTCACATAATGTAAAGCAAGACTTATAAAAGTTATGTATTCATATTAATAATTTAACAATGTAATTTATTAATCATGATACAATGTGAATAGGAACAACATACCTTAAGTCATATTTCACCATGTATATTAACTTTCAAGTACTGGAATGATTTTGATGACTTACTTTTGAATTCCTGAACTGCTAGTTCCATCATTTTGATGTGTTCATATCTGATGAAAAGTTCTTTGACATGTTTTTGTCCTTGCATCATTATCTTCCAAGAGTGTAGTTGTGTTCCCTTATCATGCTCACGTACATATTTGCTTATAAGGTTAGCAAAAACCCTTGCATAAAATAGTTAGTTATATAAAAAATATTATCCATATAACTAAGTACAACTACTAAGTCAATTCCTCTTGAAGATAAAAATTATTGTTAATTTTGAAATCATTTTTCAAGATGAAACTTGATGTTGTTCCTCATAGATTAATATTTATTTTGAACACATTTAAAATCTATTTGGAACAACCTAAATCCCATGTAAGCAACAAGAGAAAATAATATACAATTATCTTATGACCTGGCTACATGAATAAAAGTTTCCTCAAAGTCAATACCTTTGTTTAGTTGTTCCTCTCAACAACTAACCTGGATAAAGTTTCTTTGTCGATGTCACTGTAAATGAATCGCAGGGGTACTTCTTATCTTCCATTTAGAGGCAAGGAACTCGATTACTGGAAGTATGGAACTGCATGTTCCTACTAATTGCATAGGAACTCGCTTTCACATATTGATTGAGTTGAACTTCTATTTTAGGAATTTGAACTTTATCTTTATTTTTAAGCTATTCTTCATGAGGTCATATAGCTGGACATTGTTGCTTTTCAGAGTGACATATTTCATGTTAGGAACTCATTGCTCCATAGGTACTTGTGAGTTCAACATAAAACCATCTTTAACCTGTTTACTAGGAACAAACAAGATAGTTTCAATCGAAAATCGAAATTATATGCCCACTCATTACTATGCACATTGTTTTCTTTGTTGTAAACTTGGTATGCTTTGCAATTGAAGGCGCATCACAGGAACATCGCCTCTTCACTTATATCATCAAGCTTCCCTAGTAGAATCTTCTACTTTTTGAGTTTGTAGCGTGTCTTGTTGATCAAAGATGTAACCATATCCTTGTTGATGATTAGGAAGCAGTATTATTGACGACTTTTGTCCATAAGTTCCTTTCTGGTTATGATTTTCTTCACTTTGAAAGCTTGTAGTCGTACCTTATTTCTGCGGAATCATCAAACTTGTTCGAACTTGGTTCCATGGTTAGATCTCGAATATAATAATTAATGACCACTTAAACTTTTACTCTTCTTAGCAATGATTACACATTCTGTGGAATATTCATCTTTGTTATTAAAGAAAAGAATCAAGTGTTCCTTAAATAACCATCAACTATAATCAAGACAAATCTCTTTCAAAATTCTAATCTAAACACTTAAGCTGCCGCAAAAATTCTCATGAAAAAGTTCTAAAGAATTTATGGTGCACACCAAATTTTATGATTTTGAAAGATGATAAGATCACATACTTTCTTCATGGACACAGTTAACAAACTTTATCCTTTAGGAACTAGATATAAGATATACCTATAATCAAGTTCCTTGGTCTAAGTTTGTCAACCACGACGAAATTAGAATATTATCATTTTGAAAGATATAAGTAGATCATCTTCAATAATGACTAGTCATGTCATGTTGTTGTTAGGAACCAAATAGAGATCCACAAAGTATGTGTTTCCTACATGATTCCCTTCAAGTATGACATTTCTAGCTTTTATTGATGACGCATATTTTATTTGCAAAACAACCGAGAGTTAGTGAACTTTTAAAAACTTTAAACAAAATTGCTTCAATTACTCGACAATAAAATTATATACAAAGGAACAGGAACTTAACTTACCAACATTTGATTATTAAACAATCTTACCATTTTACGTTGGTTTATGAAGCTACAGTTCCTTCATCATAAGCATATAGTCAGTGTATATTGATTTGTCTATCATCATAGGCTTGGAACACCCGTTGTCGAGCTATATCTTACGAGTTATTCCCCCTCACTAAATATTGTTTGTTCCTTCATTTTGGATTGTCATAAACTAAGAAATATAATATGTAAAGCAAACCCAAAAAGAAATACTTTGTGCATTTTAATGTTAGTAGGTTAGTCAAAAGAGATAATATAGTTAAAGCATAAACCGAAATAAAGTTCCTTAAAAATTATTGTCTCATATGAAAAGGAATTTCGCTTTGTTCAAGTGAACTAAGATTAATTTCAAAAGAATTAGGAACTTGTGCCAAATGTTAGAATGTTCCTAAACCATTTAATAGTTCCACTAATCTTAGTTTACCATCGCTTCATTCAAATCAATAGTCAATGTTTCTTGATTTGAGAAACTGATTTTATGCATTTAATTTAGTGGAAATAGAATAAGTAGACAATAGGAACAATTGGCTATTATAAGAGAATAAAGGCACTGATATTTTAATTACTTAACTCACTTAATGAGTTAGTCAGGCACACTTAGAACTTCATTAATTAAGTTCTTATATAATAGTCATTTGGATTAAACGTGAGATTAGATCATAGGATCATGGATTTGTGGCTTTATAACACGTTGTTCCTTTGCTTGAGGAACAAGCACATCATGTGCCACTTTGTATACGTTCAATTGAACGTGTTATATCCAAAGATCCCACTTTCCTAAATTTTAGGAATTTGTTAAGCATGATCTCTTATTATCTTCTCTTATCCTAAATAAAAGTTTAATTTCAATTCTTTTTAATAATATCTAAGAAGATTTTTCTTTAAATATAAAAGATTTAATTTTTCAAAAAAATTAAAATCTTTCCATAACCAAAAAGATTTTCTTAAAATGTTTTTAACTTAGTCAAAATCTCATTCCTTAAAACCATCCGAAATTTTAGCCTTAAACTTCTATTATCATTAGGACGTGAATATCAGTTAATAGATTTGTTGATTCATGCTTAATTACTATGTTCCTATGACTATATTAGAGTTCCTTTGGTTCGTTTTAGTTGTGCCAATACGTCTGCTTCTTTCAGAGGAACTGACGATCATTCTCTTATTACATTTTTCCATTACCAATATTAATTATCTCCATGGTCAAACCAATAAAATATAATTATACTTGCATAAAACTTGAAGAGAAGTTAGATTGAAATAATTCATATATATGTAAAAACCATAAAACAACTTCTCTTTCATAACCTTCTACAATCATGTATTAATAAGGGATAATAAAAAGCATATTTGAGAATAATAATGACCAAGATATATAGTAGTATGTAAAGATTATTACCCAATTTCCTAAGAAATATATTTCACCTTTTACATACTTTTTCCAACTTTTGTAGTGAGAGGAACTCATGTCTAGAACTACTTTCTAGAAACAACCTCTACATCAAGAGATGTATAGGTTCCTTTCACATGACCTGCAAAATAAGCAAGTTCCTTGTTTTTGATACCCAAATATATGTTGGGTCCTTTCTTGTTAGTAAGAGCAACATAAAGTATTCATATTTCAACCAAATAAGATTCACATATCTTCAACTACTAACAAGAACAATAATGCATTCATACAGTAAATATCCAATATACTCAATATGCATGGAACGACAATTCTTTTGCAGATAAATGAAATAGTCATATATTGCACAGTCTAAAGAATAAAGTTTTCTTTTGTTATAGAAGCCAAGTTCCAAGAGTGACAATGTGCATTGTTCCATATGACTTGTTCCTGGAACCATTTCTAGTATACTGATTCTTTGAAATTTCAAAACAATTTGGAAATTCGAATTTTGTCTTTAAAAAAAATAATTTTAAAGTTATCCAAAATTGCAAAAAAAAAAATCAAAGTCGAATAGAACAATTTTACTAGAAATACTATAAGGAACAAGTTTCAATTTAATGTATGCTTATAAAAAATATCTCAAGGAAGAGATACTTACATCAAAGGGTTTGTTGATAATCCTTCAGTGACATTTAATTGATAATAAAAAGTCAGCCTCCACTTGTTCCTTTGAATGACGTAGGGTGCAGTTTCTTTCTCGTACGGGTTTCTTCTTCTTGCAGGAATTTAACTCAGCAGGGTTTATACAAGAGGGGGGTGAATTGTAGTATGGAACTTATTGCCCAAATAATGCGGAATTTAAAACATAAGGAATAAGGAACTGAAAGTGCAAGAGAGATTTTTACGTGGAAATTTCTTGTCTCAATACAAGAAGAAAAAACACGACCTCCTCGGGATTTAAACTATTCACTATAATAGGAAACCTCATCTGTTTCAACCTATTACATACGCAAGTTCCACTCGGAACTCCAACTCTCTCACAATCTCCACTCTATACTCTAGACTTAACTCTAACTCTTTCAAGAGTTCCCACAACTCTTTACAAAAGGTTTACTCAAACCCTTCACCCCTAGATAGACTTCACCCTAAGTCTACGCATACACAACAAGAACTTACTCAAGTTCCTAACTCGAACTTGATACAAGAATTTACTCAAACTCTTAACCAAGTCCCCATTACAAGAGTTCACTCAAACCCTTTAACCCCAAACTCAAATACAGACATTTGATAATATAGTTTAACTCTAGTATGTAGAAACTGAAGAACTGTAATGGAACATAGCACTCATAGGAACATGGAACTCATAGGAACTGACTCAAAACGAGGAATAAAAATATAACTTTTGTAACATTATTCCTAAAGTCAGACCTTATGGAATGACACAAGTCAGACCCTATGACACAAGTCAGACCCTATGGAATGACACCAGTCAGACAATTTGAAACTTGAATTTAGACGATCTATTTATAGTTGAATTTGTTCTGAATACTCCTTCAGTAACTTCCCACTACTTAGACCACTAACTCCATGTTTTCATTATGTTTATTGTTTGGGAACAAAGAAACCACTAACTCCACTAACTTAATTTGAACGTGTATAGTAAACGTGGGTTATAGAACTTGCAAAATAAGTAAACTATTGAACGTGTACTTGGAAATCAATTTATTAATTTTATTTTAATTAAAACCGAAACTAAAATACCTTTTCTTTTATTAAAAGATTTTTCACAAATTAAATCCCTTATTTTTAGTTGACCGAAAATATAAAAGATAAAAAATTTACTAAAAAATAATATCTTTTCTAAACTAACTTCCTAATTAATAGGATCTAAGTTTAACTAACTAGGAAACAAAAAAGACTTACTCTTTAAACTATCAGACTACACGTTCAGTTTATAGAATTACTTTATTGTTCCTAAGACTGTTTCTAGGTGTGTTCCCAATCAGTGTTCCTAAGACTAAATACATGAGTTCCAGTTTGTACAGGAACTCGCATCTACAAGTTCCTGCACTCACAAAAACTCATTGTACGTATTATAAATCTAGGCTTTTTATTTTCCAAAAACTGATAAGATAAAATATAAATAAAAGATATTAAAATCAGAACCCTAAATTAAAACCTATTTTATTTTAAACTTATCCTTTATTTAAAAACTAAATCTTATCATAAAACAACTAATGCATATTATCTAAAAATAATTAACCAAGTAGAGATTTATTGAGAAACAAACTCTAAATAAATTCTTATAGATTAAGATAATAATATGTATCAGACTTATTGACTCATAAGTACTTTTGACTCTAAGTTCCACGAGTTCCTTTTGACCTTACGAGTTCCTTTTGACCTTGTTCCATTACTTTTCATGTTTGCATATACTTACATGAATCCTAGAAAATAAACTCATATTTTCTGCCTTCATGCTCCATGCTGCTCCAACTCAAGAACCGCATGCTGATAGCTCCACATCTGGAACTTCGATGTGCTAGTTCCTTTAAGAAACTTCGCACGCATAGTTCCTGCTCAGGAACTTCTTGTTTCAACTCTGAAATGTCATCTTGCTGCTCCCACTCAGGAACTGCTCCGGAACTTCATATTCAATGTTCCTCTTAGGATGTACCTGGGAACCGCTATGTTTGTGTTCTTTATATGAACTCTGTTAGGAACTTCACTTGTTAGAAGTCTTTCATGATGTGATATATTCAACCTTCCATGACTTGTTTTATGTTAATGTAATATGCACATCTCAAACACACATGTTAGTTAGATAATCATCATTTGTTTACAATCATCAAAACACTACATGACTCAACACTCTACTATATTGTTAGAAGGTTTGTTAGGAATTATTTTTGACAGGTGTATGACAGCCTATCATTAATCATCTACAACTTTACAACTTGATATTAGGCTACATCTTGGGCTATCATCATGTAAAAGGTTACTGATCTACAATTATGCATATATAGAGTTAAGAGTACTCCAAAACAAACCTTCAATCAAAAATTCGAATTACAACAAAAATATATAACTCTAAATTTTTTTTAGCTTACCAGATAATTAAATGGATAAATAAATAAATAATACTTCTATAAGACTAAGTTCTTACTCAAATATGTGTATGCTACAAAATCTAAATCTTGAAAATTACTGTAAAGTAATCCAAAACAAACCTTCAAATTTTGGGAAGACCCAAATTTATGGTGTTGTCGAAAAAGGATAAATTAGCGCGCAATTCTCTATTTCTTTTCTCTCACACTTCTAGTGTGCTCCTAAAATTTGGAAAAGGTAATTTGATTTTGGAAATTCGAAGTTGCGCGTGATAATTTGTAAGTTTCTTTGGCCCGAAGGTGGTGGGATAACTGGATCTCGGTTTGAGGGAGGGGAGGAGAGATAAAGAGATAATAAAAAAATTGAGAAAGAAAAATGAAAAAAATCTATGCAAAAGTACTTTTTTTATTATTTAATTAGAGTTAACAGCAAAAGTAACATTAATATTTTTTTAAGGTTGGGTACCCTAACTATAACTTTGGTGAAAGTTGATTACCCTGTTGTACTCTTAACTCTTCACAGATAATACTTAGAGCAATCTCGGACGTTTACGGGGCTCGGAATAAAAACTAAAAAAGGGAACCCTAAACGACGGAGACGTATTTCATAAATAATTTATTGACAAAGTATTTCATAAATTGGCGAAATTTCTATCTGGTCACCATACCAAAACGCTGCCACCACAAAAAAGTGAGATGAGAGAGAAGGGAGGGCAAGATAATTGATGGTATGGTTGTGGGTTTATTTAGGAAGAATAAATGGGAAAAAATTATTACAGTTAACTCAAGAATTTAAAGTCATAGCTACGAGAATTGACAAGGTATAAACATGGCATCCCTCACTAAGCCCTAGAAAAAGACTACTCACTCATGATATTGACGAACACAATAAACATGATGAAAATAGAAGAATTCATCTAAATAGATTAAGTAGAAAAAATACCGAATGATTGAAGAACAATTAAAGTGAAATCAACAATCTTTGATAAATCTTCCAAGTCAAGAGTGCATACAACTGGAGAGAAAACTAACTGTTTAAACCTAATAAACGAGGAAAAATCAGATAGTCTAATCGAAATTACTAAAACCCTATTTATGGTTTTTGCAAAACCGGCTAAAAAAACGAAAAATAGTCAACCCGAAAAACCACCCGGTCGACAGGACGGTGATCTCGCTTCAACGAGCTCGACTGGGATTTCGCCCTTGGCCAATCGGCAAGGTGCCCGATCGGGCGCGCAAGCGATTTTAGGGCCTTTTTCGCTCGGTTGGTCGGGCCAACTACACAATGGCAAACTCATCTCTCCCGGTCAGGTGAATCCGCCCGGTTGACCGGGTGAGGGCTTTTTTTCAGCTTCTTATGCGAATTCTTCTTCCAAACTACTTGACTTGCTCCCCAGAGCTGCTATGGGCTATGTGTGATCATCAAACTTTCCTTCCATGGCTAGATTAAGGCATAAAATGCATAATCTGCACAATAAAACATAGAGGAACAAAACGAAGCTTAACCATATCAAATCACACAAATATGAGCTCAAAAGAGCTCAAAATAGTAGTTAATGCTAAGGAAATGGGGCTAAAAGCTCTATATAAAATAGACACATCAGCTACATTTATACCTTCTCTTCACCCATCCAAGGAGCTATGGAAAATTATTAGTTACTTCATTGATCATAAGCCACCTTTTTATCTGAAGCAAATATTGCTTGCGATAATGACAACCAAAAAACAAGTGCATGTTGTAATCTGCCCCATTTTCACAGAGGAGGCAATTGTAACTCTCACAAACACCCATAGCTGCCAATCTAGCTCGAGTTTGCAGCCTGTTCTTCATCGCTAGCCAACCCACAAAGCTATTTTTGGCATATTGTGATGATTTCGATCAAACATCCTGACACCATTCCACTTCATCTCCAGGATTCATCATCTTCTGATATGTACCGTAGTGCTATACTTTGGTGCATTGAACCAATCATTGCCACAACACTTAATATCACCTGCTTAGCCTTGCAAATATATTTGACAACCTAGCTAGCACCATTTGGAGCAACAAAAGAGCCCCAATTCTGCTCTTTAATGTACCTATCATGTATCCATTTTACCCACAAATTATTAGCTTTCTTAGCAATGTCCCAGACTTGTTTACAAAGCTCTAAAACCCAAACCACCATGACTTCTAGGCTTGCAAACATCTTCCCAACTTACATAGCTTGGTTTAGAACTGTTACAAGTGCCTGTTCACAAGAAAGCTCTGCAAATAGAGTTAATTTGCTTAAGAACTTCCCTTGGAAGAAGGAAAATTTGAGACCAGTATACGTTTATTCTCATTAAGACAGAGTTCACCAATTGTCTTCTGCCAGCAAAGGAAATGTTCCTCGTGCTCCATATTCGAATTTTAATCACCATTTTATCAATCAACTTCTCACAGTCAGCAGCAGATAATTTTTTGTTACTAATTGGCACACCCAAGTACCTAAAGGGCAATTTCCCATGTTTGAACCTAGAACTATCCCTAATTCTACTATTTTCATGTGTAGTAAAACCACAACTATAGAAATCAGATTTATTGGGACTGGCCTTCAACCCAAAGGTAGCAGCAAAAAGTTGAATCCTTTGAAGAAGCATATATACATATTTAAAATCACCTTTGCAATACAGGATCACATCATCAACAAAGCAAAGATGATTAATAGCAAGAGTTTTACACCTTTAGATGAAAGGTGAAATCATGTTTCTTGCCTATATAAGTCATGATTCTAGAGAAATACTCCATGCACAAAGACACATACGAGAGGTGACATTGGATCACCCCCGCCTAATACCTCTCTTGGAATTAAAAAATCCAAAGTGGAACGCCATTAAGCATCAAAGTGAAAGTAGGAACCTTCACACATGTCGATCAAATCAATAAATCTTCTAGGGAACTTCAAAGCAACAAGCATATCTTCAAGGAACTCCTAACTAACAGTATCATAAGCCTTTTGAAGATCAATCTTCATAAGGCAACGTAACACTTCTATTTTTGCCTACTGTTATACATTTTAATAATGTCTTGACACATCATATGTTGTGTAAAATACTCCTACTTGTCACAAAACCTCCTTGAGTATTAGACACTAATCCAGGCAGCACCAATTTCACTTCTCACACAAAGAATTTAGTGATACACTTATATATCACTGAGCAGCAAGAAATAGGTCGAAAATCACTGACATGATAGGGGCTTTTTACCTTAGGAATTAAGGTAATGAAAGTAACATTGATAGCTTTTAAGAGCTTCCCAGTGTGAAAGAAATTAAGCACCGCAACAGTGATCTCCTCTCCAACAACTTCCCAACTGTGCTTGAAGAAGAAACTATTGAACCCATATATACTTGGTGCCTTATCACTAGGTATAGACATCATTACCTTCTTGACATCATCAACTATAAAATTACAATTCAACAACATATGTTGTTCCTCATTAAGCACAGTACCTTCATTTATCATTTCTTGCTTCACATTACACCTATCCTCCATACTTGTACCAAGTAAACCTTGATAGAAGTTCACAAAAGCTTCATTGACTTGTTGTTCTTCATGCACCCATTGACCAGAATTATCCTTAATAGCATAAACTTTGTTCATATGACTTCTGGCTTTAATGGATTGATGGAACATCTTTGTATTATCATCACTTTTATCAATCCATCTGTCTTTTGCTTTCTGCCTCAGAAAACATAAGTATGTATCCTGAGCCTTCTTGTACTCTGCAGTGGCTTGTTTTTCAGCAGCAATACAATCAGCATCCCCTAATTGAAGATGAACTCTATCTTGCATCTGAATCATATGGTTGTAAGCCTGCTGAGCTTGGGGTTGAATATCAGAATAACCATCATGGTTGTACTTCTTTAACACTACTTTTAATATTTTGAGCTTCTGAGTTACCCCGATACATTTTACATCCATGATATCAAGTTGTCACCAAAAAAATATACAATAACCCCAAGTGGATCGTCTAGTATCTCAACATCCAACCCAATTAGCATCAGTGTAAGAAACAAGACCAGATTAAGAGGACGTGTAAAGGTGTAAGCCATAATCTAGAGTGCCTTGAATAGATCTCTAGTATATTAGTGAAGGGGGGAGCAATGGTGTCCCCATATTAAATTACAACTCTACCCTTAATAATAAGAGATAATAACTATCCATAATAATTATATACAAAACATTCCAAAATACATTCTCAATCAACTCAAAACCTTCCTCAATCAAAGCATATCAACAAATTTAAAGTTCAAGCACAATCAAGACATATTGGACATCACGTTTGACAAAGAAAATTAAAGATGGAAAGTTGCCATGTACTAAACCATACACAATATACAACATACAGAGTAATACATTGAATAAGTACAATCTCAAGAATGTTTTTATCTCAAAAAAAATATCCCATTTTCAACTACAAACAATTAAGAAAAAAAAACTCAAGAGGCTTGGAACACATGCTTCCCTACTAAATTTACAAAAACAGTAGCGTGTTAGATAAACCTAAGTAGTAAAAAAGTTTTAAAAGAATGAGTATTACTCAGAACCGTAAATACACAATAGTCTTTTAAAAGGCAATACAATATTACAATAAATAATTCGGACTTTTGGTTATAAAATAATCATCAATATAATTTTTTTTACATAAAGCGAAGAGAAAAACACACCTAGAATTTTTACAAAAAAATGTTATGTAAGTGCAATTTTGTCTGAAAAAATGTTATGTAAATGCAATTTTTAAAATTGAAAATAAAATTAATCATTCTAAAAACCACATTTAAAGTGGGTGAAATCATAAGTGTCGATAAATGATTCAATTAAAATTATAATCAACCATGAAAACTCTAGCTACTTTCATGCTTGCTTGAGGAAGAGAAGAGAGCAAAACCATGTATATAGAATCAGAGATTCAGAGGGTATCTGGCATGAAAATCCGAAGGATGTTGAGGAAGCTTTTTTGAATTATTATGAGAAGTTGTTGGGTACAGGGAGTTTAGCTGATGGTCATGTGAGCAATTCTGTCATGGCTGAAGGTCCAAGGGTGAGTGACGAGTTCCATCATTTGCTGTGTGCTCCTTTTACTGGTGAGGAGGTGAAGAGTGTCATGTTTGATAATGATGAGAATAGGGCTACTGGCCCAGATGGTTACTCCAGTGGGTTTTTCAAACAAGCTTGGGTGTGTGGGAAATGAAGTCACTTCTGTTGTTCTGGAGTTTTTTCAATATGGGAAGCTCCTGAAATAAATTAATGCCACCACTTTGTGCTTGATTCCTAAGGTTGATCAACCTGAAGATGTTAGTCAATTCAGACCTATTGCCTGCTGTAATGTCATCTACAAGGTAATCTCTAAACTGCTTTGTAGTAGGCTCAAAATGGTTTTGCCTAGTTTGGTCGACCAAGTACAGAGTGCTTTTGTTGAAAACAGGCAGATTGTGCACAACATTCTTATCTGTCAAGATATTCTAAGGCATTATAAAAGGAAGAGTCAACCTAGCAGGTGTACTATGAAAATTAATTTGAGAAAGGCGTATGATTCTGTGAGTTGGGAGTTTTTGGAAGAGCTGCTAAAAATGTTTAAATTTCCTGATCAATTTAGGCTTTGGATTATGACTTGTGTCACATCCCCTTCCTTCTCTATCAGTATTAATGGTGGCTTATGTGGGTTTTTCAAAGGGAAAAAAGGGCTTAGGCAAGGAGACCCTATTTCCCCTGCTCTATGTGCTTATTATGGAGTATTTTACTAGAATCCTGAAGAAAATGAGTAGTAGGGATGATTTTTGTTTCCATTATAGGTGTAAATCTTTGAAGCTTAATCATCTAGTCTTTGCTGATGACTTGATGCTCTTTTGCAAGGGTGAAGTTAAGTCTGTGACTCTTATGGTTAGGGCCCTGAAAGCCTTTTCTAATGCTTCTGGGCTTAGTGCAAATAATGAGAAATCTGTCATTTATTTTGGTAATGTTTCTGAGGAGATTAAGCACAAAATTTTACAAGTGACTGGTTTCCAAATGGGCTCTTTCCCATTTTGATATCTTGGAGTCCCTATAACTTCTAGAAGACTTTCTGTTGTGGATTGTAATGTCCTTGTTGATAGGATTTTGAGAAGAATTCTTTGTTGGACTTCTAGAAACTTGTCATATGCTGGGAGAAATGTGCTTGTCAATGTTGTATTGCTTAGCATTCACACATACGGGGCTCAAGTTTTCTTGATTCCAAAAAGTGTGCTTCAAAAAATTACCCAGATCTGCAGATCTTTTCTTTGGCATGACAAGTCTTATCTTCATAAACCCCCTCCTGTGTCATGGGAGTGGGTCTGTAAACCCAAGAAATGTGGTGGGCTGGGTGTGAGGGACTGCAATTTGTGGAATACTGCTGCACTGGGGAAATATACATGGCAAATTGCAAAGAAAGAGGATATATTATGGATAAGATGGGTCCCTAGTGTCTATATTAAGTACACAGATTGGTGGGATTATGTTGCTCCAAGCTCTGCTAGCTGGGCTTGGAAGATGATTTGCAAAGTGAAGAATAAATTCAAACCTGCCTATCATAATAATGATTGGATTGATGGAAGCAAAGGGTATTCTATTAAAGAGGGGTACAAATGGCTCAGAGGTAACATGGAGGGTGTTAGGTGGCATTATTGGGTTTGGAATTCTGTCAACATCCCTAAGCACTCGTTCATTTCTTGGCTCACTACTTTGGGTAAGCTTAGAACAAGAGATAGACTAAGCAGGGCAGGGATTTGCTCTGATGTCAGTTGTCTTCTATGCATTCATGGTAGTGATTCTTGCAACCATCTATTTTTTCAATGTGCTTTCAGTCATCAGGTGTGCCAGGGGGTTATGAGGTGGCTACAGATTCATTGTAGTGCCCAGGAAAATCTTTATGTACAGTGGAGGAAATGGGGTAGGAAATTCAGTAACAAACATCAACAGCAGGTGGCTTATGCGAGTTTGGCTGCCACAGTTTATCATATCTGGAGAGCTCGAAACCATGCCATGTGGAATGCTGCTGTGTTGAGTCCTGCTTTGGTTATCAAGAAAATTCAGATTGATATTTGTATAAGGGTAAAAGCTAAAATTTGTACTAGATGGAGAGATAGAGAGAGTCTGGTTTGCTGCTGTAACACCCCGTAATTTTCACCCTTTATTTTTGGCGTTTGTTTACATTAAAATGATATTTTTCGTAAAAATAAAATAATTTATTATTTAAATTATTTTGGAACGTGTTGTGAAAATGTATATATATATTTTTTATATATGTTGTGATATATTTATATATATATTTATTTTAAGTTGTTAGTTAATTATTTTAAAGGTTATATTAGTTTCGTTATTTATTTAGGCGTTTAGGATGCGGTTTTGTCGCGTAGCGTTTTTGTAACATTGTTGGACCGACTTGAGTGATGAAATGGTACATCACATGTGGCGTGTTATGCTGGCCGAAAATCAGCAATTATGGAGTGGATGATGAAGAGTTTTGGTGCTTATTAAGCTAACTTTTGGATCTCTTGTAACCCCCCATTTAATCCCTCATTAACACTCTCTTAAACCCTTCATTTATCCTTGCCAATAAATTCTGATTTTTAATCAGAGAAATTCAACATCATTCTTTATTTAAGCCTCGCCATTTTGAAGAAAAGAATGAGAGAAAAGGAAGAGAAAAAGAAGAGAAAAGTTCAACCCGGTTTTTCCTATCACACCCTCACGAAAATGTCCATCGCCGGAGATCTAACCGTTCGATCATCCTGAAATTTGGACAGTACGTTTACAACATCTTGGACTTCACTTTGACCATAGAGATTTGGAATATGAGCATTTGATAACTGAGAATCATGGTCGGAACAGAACAGCACAAAATGAGATTTTTCAACGTTCAAGAAGAAAACGCCTAGTGACTTGTTGCTACAATTATCGTTCGTGGAGGACTTGGATTGCACGATATTTTTTGAATATCTTTAGACTCAGCTCTCCTTCCGACGTTCAAGGTAACTAGTAGTTATCTTAGAACGATAGAGATTAGAGTATATTTCGGTAGTAGATTATTACGTTAGGATTTGTTTAAATTACTTTTTATATGAAATTATTGATGAAAATTTACATGAGTGTTCATCCTGTATGCTGTGAGTATGTTATGTGCAGCAAATAATTTTTAATTGAGTTTTTCCTATTTTATTAATTTAATTGGTAATTTGTGTGTTTATGGCTTAATTATAAAATAATTAGTGAATGAGTTTTATAATTGCCAAAAATATTTTTATTGAAGCTTGTTATGTGTGTAATATATTTTTCATGTCTTAGAATAATTTTTGTCTACTGTTTACGAGTTTAATTAATTGAATTCCCTATTTTTACATTTTCGTGATTCTTAGTAATTAATTTGTGAATATTATATTTTGAGGCCGAAAAATCTATTTCTTTACATAATCTGTACCGCGGGTTTTTGCATGGTATGTGAATTTTTGGTAATTTTTGTGCGTTTATTTCTAATTTTAAGTATTTTATTGGCTTTATTGAGTAATCTGGAAATTATTGTTTAAAATTAGTTTTGAGGTCCGAAAATTAAAAAAAAAATTATTAATGTGTTACTAAGGCTATGAGGTGTTATGTTAATTTTTTTGAGAATTTCGGGCTTGGTTTAATAGTTAAATAATTTTTTTTGTGGTTTTACTAAGGATTTATTTTTTTTTTCTATTTATTTTATTAAGAGGTTAATAATCAAGATTAAAATGAAACTTTTTGCATTCTTTGAAGGCTGATGATTTTTAAGTTACGTTTAGTTAGTGTAAGAATGATTAATTGAGTACATTTTGCTGAATTAATTGGTTTTGGGGTTAATTAGTACTGTTTTTCGATGGTGTCAGACGCACACAGATGCGTCAGACGCAGGGTGGTTCGTGCGCTAGACGCACAGGTTGGCGCTGAGCGCAAGCTCATGCATCGAGCGCATAGTTTTGTGTTGCATGATTTTCGTATGTGCTTGTACGTATGCTTTACATGGAGTTGGTGATCTTGTATGATGTGATTTATTTCTGGTGGTTACTGTTGGTGCTGTAAAACTCTTTTTATATCATTATTTTTGCTTAAATGTGTACAAAGTATTTGTTGTTTAAAGTATTTGTTGTAAATTTGTAAGTTTACTTCTTTGAGGAATTTTGAAGAGATATCTTTTGATGAATTGTGGGTATAAGGCCAGGTGGTATCCCTTTGATGAATATTATTGAGATGAATGATACTTTTATGATATTTATGACTTTATTTTGAGATAAGAACATCCGGTGGGATAGATGTAGTCCCCGGTGAAGAACATACCAACCACCTTGTTTGCGAACTAGGGGTAAACCTAGGTTAATTGTTGTCGTCCGAGAGGATAGTGAGTTTGGCCATTCTTAGACACAGGCAGTGGGGAACGTAAGCCCATAGACTGGCCTGGAGATTGCGATCTGACAAACCTTAGGAAGTGGATTGTGATTCACTAGCGTTCGGTTTCTGACTCAATAACTTGTTTTACATATACTTTGTTTTTATTTAAATACTCTTGAGTTAATTTATTTATTCCATCCTATTTACTTGTTATTTACTTTTCATTTGTATTACTTTTGAGCTTTATGGATGTGGATGCATATTAAAGTAACTTGACTTTATTCATTCCTTTCTTACTAATCTATGTCTGGAATAGACTTTGATTTCTTTTGTTCTGGGAGAACTGCTACTTACTCCCCACTGATTATGGATGTTTGTTATATATTTTGCAGGTTATGTTGATGGGAATCTTCTTTGGTTTTGTGCTCGGGTTGAGATGTGAGCATTAAAATGTTAGATGTTTTAGGCCTAGACTTTTAATTAGTTTAAGAGTCTGTTTTTCTCTTTTGGATATTTATCTAATTAATTTTATTTATGTATACTATTTATTTATGTTGGTTTTATCACTTAGTTATTTAAACGCATTTCTTGTAGTAGTGACATTCCCAGAAGACGATGTTTCCGCCATCGTCCAATAATACTATTATTATTTCTTTCTTTTCCGCTTTGAAATCCTGGGGTGTTACAGCTGCTCTTATGGCTCAAGTGTTTTGAGTCTGGTTGATGTGGTCTGGTGTCTTTGGATTTGGTTTGTTGTCTGTTGTTTGGTTGTTTCTATTGTTTTGGTTGTTTTTGTTTGTTGGTTTGATGGTTGTAGGTTGTTGGTTGTTGCTAGGTTCACTAGTGGAAAAAAAAGCAAGGGTTGCGGTCTATTGAAAACCGCAGCCCTTAATGTGAAGGGCTGCGGTTAGCCCTAAAACCGCAGCCCTTTAAGATAAAGGGCTGCGGTTTTGGGCTAACCGCAGCCCTTGAGGGCCCAAATATGAAATAAACCCATTCAATCTGTTCCCACGCACAAATTGACTAACCTATATTTCTAAATCTCTCACCGTCTCACCCCTCCCTCTCTCTCTAACCTCTCACTTCCTCTCTCCTCTTCGGCGCCAGTGACGCTCAACCGGCGACGCTTCGCCCTCCAACTCCGGCGACGCCAACAAACAAGCACCGAGCGCTTCCCCCTCCCCCCGCCCCCGTCCCTCTCTATCTCTATCTAGGGTTTGCAAAAATTCAAGTGCAACGAAGATAAGATGACGACAGCATTTCTCCGGCGAGGGTTCCTAACCATTGGTGGTTTGCCGGCGAGGGCACTTCTACATTCTCTCTTTGTGGCTGTTCAAGAAGTTTTCTCTCCCGTTCCGCCGGTGGTGCGCCTGGTCTTGTTGCTCTTGCCTCAACCTCTCGCTTGGTGGTGCGCCTGGTCTCTTGCCGCTGTGGTTCAAGAAGTTGACAACGGCGTGTGAGATCTCTTCAACGTCTCTCTTCTCCTCTCGCCTCCGCTCTTCTCCACCGTCTTTTTCGTCGTCGCCTTCTACTCCCTTCCTTGCTCGAGTTTGTCCTTCATTTCCTCTTTTTCTTTTTTATATTAATTAACCATGATTTATGATTATACAATTCAGTGTTTAATTTTAGCTTTATTTTTTACCGATTCTATTGATTGAATTCGATTTTGTATGATTGAGTTTGAGTTATGTCTATTTTTTTGTGTCGATTTGGATGCGTTGAGACAGAGGAGAGATAAGCCTAGCATTGTTGATTATGGACATGATGATGTTGCTATGTCTCCTGAGGCTGAGGTATGATAGAATTTTAATATATTTGGTTGTTGAAGTTGGTGTTGAATTTTGTTTCTGTCGTGTTCCTCAATGTAATTGCTAAGCTACCTCTCGCAAAATCCTCACTTTGGCGCTTGATTCCTAATGTTAAGGAGTAGCTATTGCACCTTCAAACCTCCCCGTAGTCCCGATGGTTAGGTTAGCGACTCGGGAGTTTCTAACCTTTCTTTCCTGCATCACCCTTGTTTCTCTTTTTTTTATGATCTTTTTTTATAATATGGAATCACTAATAGCATTGCCATGCCAAACTTCCTATAGTCAATACGTCTGTTTGTTTGATATGCCAGTTCTTTTGGTGCGAATGGTGAAATAACAATAGGATTTAGGTTTCGTATCTGCTGGTGTTCCTATGTAAGACTTCTGCTGCTTTTGAGAAGTTATATGGAGTTAGGTATTAGTCAATTGGCTCACAATTTCTTGTATGCATAATGTTGATTTGCTGGATCTAGTTGTGTAGCAAGAAACAAGCGTTTATTTCATGCACAATGTGAGTTTCTCTTTCTCTTTCAAGTTTGCACTAGCCTAGGTTTGGTTCTCTGTATTAATGTATTTATTGTAGTCCTTTTTGTAGTTATGTGTATATTGTTGTTATTTGTTTGGCATAGAATGCTGAGGATGTGTATATTTTGAGTATTGGTGTGTTAAATATTCTTCTTCAGCTCTGTGCTAATGTCATTTGATCCTTTTTATTGTAGTTTTTTGGCACTTTTTTTTTTATGTGAAGGTTTGTTTTGTTATCTTGTGGATGTCGGTTATAATCATCTATACTGGTGTTTTTTAAACTCTGAATAATCTGCTGCTTGTTGGCTTGTTCTTTTTTAGATGGTTGAGCTATATGTGTCATGTAGTATCCTCGGGTATATATTATCTTGTGCATATTCCAAGCCTTTCTTCCTGCTTCAGGCTTATGCTCATCGCGTAACTGGATGTTTTTTTTGGTTTGAGCTCATTGGGTTTGAGAATATGTGTTGTTCGTAATTTTGCAGCTCGTGTTTTTGTCTCGTGTTTTTGTTGTAACATTAGTTTCTGGTTAATTTAGGGAACTCCAAAAGTAGATGGGACTGTTAATGGGGGAACAACGACTGTCATGGGGATCTTTGCAGGAATGTTATTTGGAGGCAGCAAGGAAGCAGCTGCTTCTGCCATTGTTAGTTGAGCTTGGACCTGGAATTGTGGGGAATATATTTGAAGTTGTGTACTGTCTTCTAAACTAACATTAAATGTGTGTCACATGTAAAGTTAAACTGGTTTGCACTTTAGTCTATACGGCAGGTCGAAAATGTCAAGGCTTTGCTTGAAGTGGAGGTTAAAAATCTCCAATCTTTTAGTTATTATTTTATTTTTATTAATGTAATTCCTATCTTATTTTTATTAATGCACTACCAATACCAATACCAATACCAATAGCAATAGCAATAGCTAATTCTATAATGCAATACCTATACCTATACCTATACCTATACCTATACCAATGGTAGTATTATTAACAGTGAGTTTGGATTTCCGGGAGGCAAAGTGGGGGTGTCGCTGCAGCAGCAACAGTTGTTGTACAATGGCAAGGAGATGAAAAACCATGAGAAGCTCAATGGACTCGGCGTTTGCGATGGCAATTTTATCATGATGCTTTCTAATGCTGCTGCCCCTGGGTATTCTTTTCCTTTTCCTTTTCCTTTATTATATTTACTTAGATAAATCTGGATGGATATATGATATATCTATGCCACTAGTCACTAGCTTTTTCCATTTATTAGTATTAATATGACAAGGGATGATCTTCACTCTCAATTTGAAGTTGCGATCCTATTCCTGCCAGAAAATAAACCTGCTCACTTCATGTTCATGTTGTAACACATTCTCATGGAATCAATTGCTTAGCTTTTTCCATTTTGGTTTTATTTGTTAGGTTTTGAGGGATTCGGATGCTAGTCTTGGTGGAGTCGTTGTATTGCCTTCATGGCTGTTCTTTGGTTGGTTTATTTTCTGATATTTGTGATCCTACTCATATATTGCAATTCGAACAATCGAGGGCAACCTCGAACTAATGTAATTCAGTTATTATTTTCTCTATATTTGTGTAAAAAACATAATTTGTAATGAAAAATGATACTTTTATATATATATAACTGTTTGGGAACATTTAGGACAAAAAAATGCAAAAAAAACAAAAAAAAAATTAATTTTTTTTGGGTCACAAGGGATGCGGTTCGGGCAAAAACCGCATCCCTTGGTGGTTAAGGGTTGCGGTTAAGCGCCAAAACTGCAGCCCTTAACTCACCAAGGGCTGCGGTTTTAGCCCTTAACCGCAGCCCTTAACCCACCAAGGGCTGCGGTTTTTGCCCTGACCGCAGCCCTTAACGCGCTAAGGGCTGCGGTTTTTAACCGCATCCCTTCCTAAATGCGAAGGGCTGCTAGTCCAATGGCTGCGGTCAAAAAACGCAGCCCTTGGGCCCCTTTTGACCGCAGCCCTTGGGCTTTTTTCCTCTAGTGGTTGTAATTGTTGCTGGCGCTTTCTTGCTTATTGGTAATATAATCCTTTACATATTTACCAAAAAAATTATAATCAACCAACCGATTTTATGTTATTTTATCACTAAATAACAGCACTAAGTTAAAAATATCATGGCGCGCAAAGCGTGCATATAAGACTAGTATTCTTTTAAGGGAATTCATGCGCTTACTTTTTTGGATCCTGTAGGACCAAATTAATATTACAAACACACAAGCTTGACAAATAATAGAACAAGAAATTTGTTTGCAATGAATAAAATTAGGATTTTTTTTATAATAACCACCTTATGTTTTACCTATTTTAAGAATAACCACCATATACTTCTTTTTTTGTATTTTACCACCTTAATTTTACTAACTTCTTAAATTTTACCACCACTTAACACAATCCATCCAAAATTCTATTTTCCCCTTTTCTTCTTCTTTATCTCTCCTCAATAGGTCCGACAATATTTGAAAATTCATCGTAGATTGAATTACAAAGTCGATATATGAATTTGTCCTCTCCTAGTTGTAGATTTAGTTGGAAGAATTTTGACAATTGAGAGAGATTTGAGATTATGGGCAAGGATTGAGGAGGAGTAATGAAAGAATTTTGGAGTTAGAGGGTGGAACTGAGACAAATTAATAGGTGGGGCCACGCTGGATGGAAAAATAGACTGAAAACGTTAAGTGGTAGTGAAATTTAAGAAATTGTAAAATTAAGGTGGTAAAATAAGTATAAAAAAAGTATAAGGTGGTTATTTTCAAAATGGATAAAATATAAGGTCGTTATTATCAAAATAAAATCATATATATTTTATCTAAGGAACCTTAAAACAAGAGCTCCAGGGTGTCCAAACCAGTATGCCATAAATCAGAAGATGCCGCTAAGATTAATGGAGAGTTGACGTGATAACTTAAAGATATGGTAATAGGATAAAGTTCTTTGGTTCTATCACATCTCACTATTGGCATCCTTGTTTGAATATCTTTTACAGTAAACCTAAAAGGATTAAACTCAATATAAATAGTAAAATAAAGAACTTATATATTAAGTTTTGAATAAGCTTATGAGCATGAAGGATATTATTTAAGTTTGAAGGCGTATGAAGAGGATCAAGTTTAGCTTGTACAAAACCATGATTTGGAATTACATATCCACTTCCAACAATAATATTTTTTTTATTGCTTAATTAATATAAGACGAGAGATTACCTTGAGATGGTGTATGTGTGAAGTACCTCTGAAATTTATATAACAATTATTGTCTTGAGTATATACATGGCCGCCTCAATGTCAATTGGTGCAGGGTCGTATTAGTGATTTATGGGGCCCTGTTCTAAAATCGAAATTGGGCCCTATACATATATATATTCATTTTCAACATAACAAATATCTTTTTTAAACACCAAAATATTCAAATTTTTATTGAAATCAATAATAGCAAATGCAATACCAATTAAACTTTATAACAACCTTCTATCTAAAAAGTGCAGTTCTCGTAGCATTCTTTGAAGCAAAATTATCAATTAAATCATCATATTCTGCTTTCTCCAAAAGATCATTCTCAATTGCTATCAACGCCAATCCATTAAGTCTCTCTTGTAACATTGTTGAACGAAGATATGACTTCAATAGCTTCAACTTTGAGAAACTTCTTTCTGCAGATGCAACAATTACAGGAATAGTCAACAAAATTCTATAAGCAACACTTGCATTAGGACACCAATACAAATCTTTCACAAAGTTCAAAATGTCAAGAGGTCCCTCTATGTCGTCGGGCAAAATTTCTCTAACCAACTTCAACTCCACAAATAATTCATTCCCATCAATATCAGATTGATCATTAGATTTCAGTGCATTTTCAAGTTTAATACATGAAGACTTTAAACTCAAATCATCCAATGACTTCAAATTATGAGAAGTGAATAAGAAACCAAACATACTTTCATATTCCTCAAATTGCTCAAACCTCTTATTAAGAGAGCTAATTGCTTGATCAACAATGTAAATAAAGTAATTAACTCTAAAGGATTCTTGTGCAAATAATGGAGCATTTGATGATGTGCTTGGATTTTCATCAAAATATTTTTTTCTACGAATTTCACGCCTTTGAGGAAAGATAGGATCAATATCCATTTCCACTACAAGTTGTTTAGCACTATCCAAGGCATCTTCAAAACCATTCTCTCTATACTTCTCAAAAAAACAAATCAAATCCCTTATTTTTCTCATAGCCACATCAATTTGCATATCCTTTGATTGTAAAAGCTTGCTTACCGAATTAATTGCACATAATATGTCATACCAAATTATTATTGCAATTAAAAACTCAAAATCACCAAGCTCATTATTTGCTAAGGATTTAGCTTCACTTTTTATTTTGGAATCGTTATCACAATCACCTACTTCAAGTAAAGCTTCTCGTAAGTCTGACATTTGGAATCTAACAACCTCAACACTTTCTAACCGACTCTCCCAACGAGTAGAGGATAAAGATTTAGGAGTTCTTTTTTTCACATTGTCTTTCAAAATTTGTCATCTCTTAGTAGAAGCTGCAAAAATTGTATATATGCGTTGAATGACTCCAAAAAAATCTCTAGCTTTACTACATGAATTGCCTTTCATATTTAATCCATTATCATAACCTTGGCCTCTCACATCCATTACATCAAGATCAAGATTTTTCAACTCATTTATTAAAACATCAAAAAGCCCTTGTCCAGTTGTATCATTTACATTCAAAAATCCTAAGAAAGATTCCTCAATGCAAATAGGATTTGCAAAAACATTGACATATCTCAATATCAAAGTCATTTGTTCTTGATGGCTAACATCAGGAGTACAATCAAGTATCACTGAAAAGTTTTTTGCTTGTTTAATTTGCTTAATAATTTCAGTTTTAATTGCGGAACCGAGTAAAACTATCAACTCATTTTGGATGGTATGATCAATATAATGATATTGAGTCTCATTATTAGTAATACGTTTGACATGTTCTTGGACAATTGGGTCAAACTCTGCCAACATCTCAATTAAGCCCAAAAAATTAACAATACTTTTTTGGTAGAATTTTCCCATTAGAACCACGGAATGCTAAATTATGTTTAGCCAAAAATTTGACAACTGAAATAATTCTTTGCAATACTTTTTTCCAATGATCATTTTCTTTCTCAATTAATCTTTGAGTTGTCTTATCAATAGTTTGATTCTTTTGAAATCTTAGACGCAACTCATACCAAGTGGTCATATTTTTAACATGATCCATGCTTGTCTCATGTTCTTTAAGTCTTATGCCAATATGACCCCAATCAGAAAAGCCTTCATCTGTTAATCGACCCCTACCAATTCCTTTTTCAAATAATTTGCAGCAAAAACAAAAAACCTTATCAAGCACTTTTGAATAAACAAGCGAATCCCTATCACATTTCTCACCATCTGATAAAACTCTAGTATATAAATTAGCAGTAAATCGCCTAGAGAATTTATCTTTAGGACCTTTCACAATAGAATAATCTCTTTTAGGTCCCGTTTGCACTAATAGATCAATCATTTTAGAATTGAGACCACCCAAACTCTTGGATCATATATATCAGGCATATAACTAGGCTCACATGTATCGACATTGTCATTATGCATATTATCAACATTTTCACCATTGACATTATCATTCTCAATTGGCCCACCATCAACATTAGGAGTATCACTAGGCACATTACCAAAAGTAGGATTATCATTAGGCACATTATAAACATGAGGATTACCATTAGGCACATCATTGACATCATTATTCACAATAGGCACATCATTGACATGTTCAACATTAATATCATTTTCAAGATTTATTGGAGATTCAACATCAACATTTTCATTTTCATCATTATCATTAGTAACTTGTGGTTCTTTAATGATGAATTTATCAAGAGATCCTTTTTGAGACTCAATCAACAATTCCATTTTTTTTCTTTTCTTACGCTTTTCATATCCACAATCATATTTTCTAGTATTAGGGGCCATTATCTATAAACTCATGCATAAAATATTTCAGTAATTTAACAATGAGATTTGAGTTCCAAATGAATTGATATAACCTGGAGAGTGAAGTTTATATCAATAACATCCTCTGATTAAATTTCTCCAATCTCAAAGTCACGTCGAGTCCGTTCAAACAAAGTTAACCTTCAACACAGAAAATTAAAAGATCATTAGATTTCCATAAATTAAAAAATTGCAGATTTGCAGAAAATTTATGTCAATTGAGGTGCTAACTAATAAATCCTTATACAACTTATAAATTAAACTACTTAAATTCAAGCATAAAAACACACATAATTGCAGAAAAATAAAAATCAGAAATTAAACTATATAAACACATAAAGATGAAATAATTCAGAGAAATTAATAAAAAAAAAAAAAAAAAGAGATAGCACATAGCAGTACCACTGTTACTGTACCAGTACTTAGACACACAATAATTTACAATTGCATAAAGAGGAATCACGAAACAATTACTGAATTACAAAACAATAATCAAAATCAAACAGGCCATGAACGAACGAAGTACCATAATTCTCTAGACTCTAATCCAAAATCATAATGGATTAATGGTTGTGAACCAGTTACCGCTAAACAGCCCAAACTAGAAAAGGGCATTGAGTTCGGACCACAAAGTAGATTGCAGAAACTGAGATTAAAAATCAAGCATTAGCTAAAATTAAATTTTGGTGATTCAAGATTTGCATATGGTAGCAGAATAAAGGAGATTAAAAATCCAGTACTAGCAACACATCTTTCACTTGGAGATGGCGGCAGTAGAGAATTTAAGTTTTGGTAATTGACTAATTGGTGATTCAAGATTTTAGCATAAGAACAATGATCAAAATGAAAATTAAAAATTAAATCAAACATAGTTTACTTGCTCAAACTCAAAATTAATTGCAGAAAAAATTAATCGAATTCAAAATTAAAACAGAATCAAGCATAGGACATATAATTGCAGGAAAATTAAAATACTACTTACTTGAATTCAAGATTGTCAATTGGAGACTACGAACTTGAGATGATTGAATCTTGTATATTCCACTTTCTTTTCATGTATCAATTGAGAATTGGGAAGTAGATGATTAAGAACCTTGAAGATTACTCCTTTATATAGGCCGCTCAAAAATTAGCCGTTTGATAAGAAGAAATTGGGAGAAATTAACATTAATTGTTGCTTGCCATTGATAATGAATGACAATCTCAAATTGGGTAAAGATAATTTTTTTCCAGTTCGAGAGAGAAAAAAACCCCAACTTTCCATAGATAATAGAGAGAATTGATGAACAGTCGAAAATTTTCGAGAAAGAATTGATGAATAACAGAAGAAGTTTGAAAGACTGGTTCATGAATGCCGTGTGAATAGTTACGAGGGAGGAGATTAAGGAAGGAGATGATGAGAGTAGCGTAATTATTGCGTGAGTTTCGAGGGAGGAAAGATTGGTTCCATTTAGCATTTACTGATTTACAAACCACCAAACTTAAATGGGGGCCCTTCAAATTAAACCAATTTTTTTTTGGGCTGGGGGCCCTGTGCAAAGGGGCACTTTGCACACCCCCAGCGACGGGCCTGGGCTGGTGCATAGGCTATGAAGGTGTTGTTTGAGCACTATAGGCTTAATGAGGACTGAGTACCAAGAATGGCATGCTGACGTGCAAGAGGTCCAGCCTAAGAGGATGTGGGATATTGTTAGGACTCTATATTTAGGTTATGTATTAGGAATAGGTTTAGTGGTGAAGTAGGACTCTACTTAGGATGTATAAATATATGCTATTGATGAATGAGAAGGATGACGGAAATTGAACTAAACTTAACATGGTATCAAGAGCCAAAACCTGAAATTCTCTCTACCAAAATTCTGAAAAATTCGAACCAAACTCGAATCTGAAAACCAAAACAAGGCTCGATTTTTTCCGAGTTCTTTGAAAAACCGAACCAAGATCCTTCTCTAAGCCAAAGAACCAAGAACCTCAAACCTATATTTTTTTTTTGAAAATCAGAAAAAAAAAAAAAAAAAAAAAAAAAAAAACCAAAAATCAGAAAGATGAACCCAACAACCCGAATTCCAAAACCTAATTTTTACAACACAAATCTTCATCGCGAAAAGAGGATGGTGATGATTGACGGACCGATGACTGCACCAACACCGAGATATAACGTGGAGTTGCCGGAGATGATGAAGGCAACAACACCGAGTATTAGAATTCAACTAGAAAAAGACGAAAAGATGAAGTTGCAGAAGATAGAAGAGGAGAGAGATTGTACTTTATGGTTGAAGAGAAGTGACAGTATGGGGTCCAACCATATTAAGAAGCATCATAATTTTGCTTTATTGAGTTTTTGTACAACTAATAAAGCCGTCAGGGGTTTATGTCCCTCCGACGGGTCGAAATTTGGCGGGCAGCAGCCCCAAGATTCTGATTTGTTGGATTTATTGAATCTCCCTCAATCTAAAAATAGGCTCAATGGTAACTTCTTATGGATTTTGGATACCGGTGCAACTCATCATGTCACCGGCACGTTTTCTTACTTGTTTGCACCCCGAAAAATTAATGGTTGTCCAGTTGGATTACCTGATGGAAGTACTACATATGCTACACATGAGGGAGACGTGATTCTTCCTGGAAACGTAAAAATAAATAATGTTCTATTTGTGCCTAATCTTGATTGTAACTTGATTTCTATTCCACAATTGTTGGATTCTGCAAATTGTATTGTCCAATTCACGAAAACATTATGTGTCTTACAGGATCGCAAAACGAGGACGTTGATTGGAGCGGGTGAACGAAAAGATGGACTTTTCTTTTTGCGAGGTGTTCCAAAGGTAAATATAATGGTTGTTGATGGCATGGCATTGATGGATATATGGCATAAGCGTTTGGGTCATCCTTCGGAGAAAGTTCTGCGACATTTACCTTTTGTGAGTCCCTCTACTATTACTAGCTGCAATAAAGATGGGTGTGATGTCTGTTTCCGTGCTCATCAACCTAGAACTAGTTTTCCAAGGAGTGATAGTAGAGCTAGTAGGATTTTTGAATTAATACACTGTGATTTATGGGGGCCATATAGAACTAAGTCTGCTTGTGGTGCTTCATATTTTTTAACAATCGTTGATGATTTTTCCCGAACTGTTTGGACTTATTTATTATATAATAAATTGGAGGTTGAAATTATGTTTCTGCATTTTGTGGCATTGGTGGAAAGACAATTTAATCAGACAATTAAACGTGTTAGGGGTGATAATGGTACTGAGTATAATTGTTTACGCCCCTATTTTGTGAAACAAGGGATAATCTTTGAAACTTCATGTGTTAAAACCCCACAACAGAATGGAAGGGTCAAACGAAAACATGGACATATATTAAATGTCGCACGTGCATTGCGATTTCAGGCTAATCTACCTTTGAAGTTTTGGGGGGCTTGTGTTCAGGCGGCCTGTCATTTAATAAATCGAACCCCCACTGTAGTGCTTGATTATAAAACCCCCTATGAGTGTTTGTTTGGCAAGCCCCCTAAGATGACAGATATTCGAATTTTTGGTTGTTTGTGTTATGCCTATAATATTTATCATGGGGTGATAAGTTTGCCAGTAGGAGCCGTCGTTGTGTTTTTGTTGGTTATTCTTATACTCAGAAAGGATGGAAACTATATGACTTAGACACCAAACAATATTTTGTTTCCCGTGATGTGAAGTTTCTTGAAGATCAATTTCCTTTTGTTGTGTCTGAACCTGTGAATGAGTTGGTTGTGGAGGGACAGGCAGGAATGGATGAATTTTTTGATGAGGAATTGCTTGTGCCTGTTATTGAAGTTCCCGATGATGTTGAAGGGGGATTTGGACCAGGAGATGATGTGGAGGTGGCGCCGGCTGAGGAGGCCGAGCCACGCGTCGAGGTGGCGCCGGCTATGGAGGTCGAGCCATGTGCGCCGGAGGTTGGTGCACCGGACCCTATAGGCGTGGCCAGGGATGTTGGCACGCAGGGAGGGAGTAGGGAGGATGATGGAGCACATTTAGGGCGAGGAAATCGCACCAAATTCTCAAATAAAAAGTTGTAGGATTATGTGACTCATACTGTAGTGAAAAAGAAAAGTTCATCGACTCAGGCACCCATTTCAGCATCGTCCTCAGGTACTCCCTATCCTATTACACAGTATGTTAGTTGTGAAAAATTTTCTGATAAACATCGCAGATTTCTAGCACCCATAACTGCAGGGCACCCTCCAAAGTCATTTAAAGAAGCTATGAAACATGAAGGGTGGCGTGAAGCCATGGGAGCTGAGATAAAAGCTTTGGAGGATCAAGGCACATGGGAATAGCAACCTCTTCTTCCCGGTAAGAAGGCCTTGGGGAGTAAGTGGGTGTATACAAAAAAATATGATGAGAAGGGAAAATTGCAGTGGTTGAAGGCCAGATTGGTTATATTTGGTCATCATCAGGTGGAAGGAATTGATTATACTGAAACTTTTGCCCCTGTAGCATAAATGACAACGGTTCGTACTTTCCTAGCTATTGCAGTGGTGAAAAAATGGGTTATTCATCAGATGGATGTCCACAATGCGTTTTTACATGGTGATTTGGAGGAAGAAGTGTATATGAAAATTCCTCTGGGTTTTCAGGGAGGAAATACTAATCTGATGTGCAGGATGAAAAAATCGTTGTATGGTTTGAAGCAGGCACCTAGGTGTTGGTTTGCCAAATTGGCCACTGCTTTGAAAGCCTATGGGTTTAAGCAGTCTTATTCTGACTATTCCTTGTCACTTTAACCAGGAAAAATATTCAACTGAACGTTCTAATCTATGTGGATGATATGATTATTGCATGGAATGATCAGGAAGCTTTACTGAACTTCAAATCTTACCTTGGCAAATGTTTTAAAATGAAGGATTTAGGCGCTTTGAAATATTTCCTAGGCCTTGAAATTGCCAGGGGGCCACAGGGAATTTTTATGAGTCAACGGAAGTATGCCTTGGATATTATTTCTGAGGCCGGCTTGCTCGGCGCCAAGCCAGCTGAGTTTCCTATGGAGCAGCACCATAAGCTCACTTTGGCTGATGGTCCTTTGTTTGATGATCCAGAGAAGTATCGCAGATTGATGGGAAGGTTGATTTATCTTGCTGTTACTAGGCCTGATCTGGCATATTCTGTTCACATTTTGTCACAGTTTATGCAGGCTCCTAAAATGGTTCATTGGGAGGCAACTTTGAGAGTAGTTCGATATTTGAAGAAAAATTCAAGACATGGAATATTATTTCGTTCTGATAGTGATCTCCGCCTTGAAGGGTGGTGTGATTCTGATTGGGTTAGTTGTCCTATTACTCGGAGATCCCTGAGTGGGTGGTTTGTGTTGTTGGGATATTCCCCTGTTTCCTGGATGACTAAGAAGCAGCCTACAGTGTCTCGGTCGTCTGCAGAGGCAGAATACCGTTCTATGACTGCTATAGTTTGTGAATTAAAGTGGCTTAAGCAGTTACTAGGTGATCTTGGAGTTCAGCATCCTGCAGGAATGAGATTATATTGTGATAGTCAATCTGCGTTATATATTGCCAAGAATCCGGTGTTTCATTAATGTACTAAACATATTGAGGCTAATTGTCATTTTGTTCGTGATGCAGTGACTGAAGGTCTTGTGAGTCCGTCATATGTTCCTACTAAGTTTCAGTTGGCAGATATTTTTACAAATGCACTTGGTATGACTCAATTTGAATTTTTGTTGTCCAAGTTGGGCGTTCGTGATTTGCACGCTCCGACTTGAGGGAGGGTGTTAGGACTCTATAATTAGGTTATGTATTAGGAATAGGTTTAGTGGTGAAGTAGGACTCTACTTAGGATGTATAAATATATGCTTTTGAGGAATGAGAAGGATGATGGAAATTGAACTAAACTTAACAGATATGGACATGTACAATGGGGTTTCCCATGGAGCCCAAGCACACAGTCCACCGTGGGTATGTCCAAGGTGGGTGTTGTTGCCATCCTTGTCCCTGTTGATATATCCTTATTCTTATCAGTCGGTGTCTTTTCCGAAGGTATGATGTGACCAATGACCTGGTACATGCGACAATGGATTTTAATTATTTCCGCCCATGATGAATACTGAACGTTTTCCATCTCTACTGTAATGGGAATGAAATTCTTGATGTTATTAGTCCATTGCTTTCAAATGTTAACTTTAGCGTCAGTTCTTCTTTGGATCCGTTAGTGCTAACGCCAAACATTTATTGACTTGCTTTGGACTTTCATGTCTTTGTGAATTGGGCCTGACATGTTAGTATTGGGTTTAGAATTAATTGGGCCTGCTTCTAAATTTAAGCATTGGGTAACCAAAAGTTAAAAATGGATGTAATAGATACCCCTTTGAAAGTGTCTTTCCTCATTGGTCGATGACTTTCAAATTAATCCTCGTTTTATATTATTAATTATGTTTACTTGACTTTTAATAGTCTAGAAGTGGATGACTTATTTTAGTAAATATGATCGGTGGTTGATAAGCATCGTCCATTTTTTTATTCCTCCACAGATGAAAGGAAACTGAAGTTGAGAAGTAAGATTAGAGAATAGGCTGGCATTAGATATCATTACAGTAAGAAAGTCAAGATTTTTTAGTTTTCTAAATTTTCATTTATTTTACTATGATGGATTATTAAACAACTTTAATTGTGAGATTAATGAACCTTTTTTATTTTAGTGGGGTAACTAACTGATGTCTACATTAATGTTAGGTGGTACTTGTTCTAAAGAGATTTTATTGCGCCTTGGAAAATTTTAACCCTTAAAAATTAAAATGTAACCCCTTCATTCTTTTTTGTTCTAAAGACATATCTGTATCTTTTTAGCTGTTTATTTTGTAGTTTTAATATTAATACATTATTACCACCCTTATAATATGCACGCGCCGTATACGAAAGCAACTCTCAATTGCGTAATAATAAGTATAAATAATTATTCACAAAGTTCCAATAAAAAAAATATTGTCCCCTTCCACTACTACAAAAAAAGCAAAGAGAACTGTTGAAATAGGCCTTATAAAACGCCTAAGGAGCGTTCTTCAGCTAAGCGCTCTATAAAGCTTACAAAACAGGCCTAGGAGGTGTTTTGCTTAAAATTGTTTTTTTTTCTTGTCGTTAGTGGTGAGATTGCCAGATCTTACTCCTTTAAATGGAAACTGCAGCTTGGAAGTTAATAAAAATCCGTCACTTTCACTCAATATCTTCCTTCGCTTTAAACAAATCAATCTCTCTATATGTTGCCTAATATAACTCCCTCTTTCTTTCTCCCTCTCTCTGTTTTACCTTGTATGCTCTCTGCTTCGTCGTTGCTTTTTTGCGGGCATTACGAGGAGACTTTGCGCCTGGACGAGTGAAATCTTAGATGGAAACTAACACAGGAGTCTGGACAAGTGATTTCTGCACCATCGATGAAGATTTAAGGGGCATTTGTTGCTGAAGCAAGAGAGCCAACGAGCACATAAGACAAATTTTTAAATCCACAACTCTATCTCTCAACTTGCGCCTGATAATTAGTTTAGATCTGAAGAGATGGAGGAAAGGAGGGATATGTTGGCGTGAAAGAAGGAGGGAAGATTGATGGGTTAGGGTTTAGTTTATAGAGAAAGGGTTTAGTAGCGGGATTTTCAAAATTTAAACAGGAATATATGATTCATGTTGACAAATTATGGAGAACGGTCGGTTGATAACTAATTCACCGCTTTGTATTCCTTATTTCTTATTAAATTTATGAACTTTTTTTTTCCGTGATAAAAACCAATGAAACAATTATCTAATATAGGCGTTCTATATTGTCTCACTTACATAACATTTATGAATGAAAACTGTTCTATATAATCCTATATAACGCTCAAGATACTTAACCGTTCTCTATCTAGCGTTTCATATTCCCGCTTTTGTATTGTTCCTCGCTCCAAACAATCAAAATTAGAACCGATATGTTTTTTTAACTAAATACTCCATTTTTTTTTCTCTCCCCTCCATTTCTTTCCAAAAATGAGTTCCTTCTCCTTCACTCTTCAATGCAATTTTGATCTTCAACCTCCGAATCCACTGCAATCTAAAAGCAACAACATTCAGTAATGGCGAGGGCAAGCACTAGCCTCGCTTACCCTGAGCACTGATTCTATGCGGACACTTCTTATGTTGGTTTCATCAGATCTCCCGACTCCTCCTCAAATGTCGTCGTTTCCAAGTTCAACAACGAAGCCGCTCTTCTACTCTATGCGCTATCTACAGGTCTATTCTCAATTCAATCTATATACTCCCTCCGTTCTTTTTTTATTATTGCAACGTGTCCCTTATTTGGAAGTTTCATATTAATTCCATCATTTCCTTATTTGGTAATTTTTTTGCTCAATCTCTCTCTTATCACATGGGTCCTACTTTTTATCAATCTCTATCTCTCGCCTCTTCACATGGGTTTCTTAATAAATGTGCCAATGAGCTATGTTGCAATTATTATAGAAGAAAGGAAGTAGTTTTTATATGTACTACTCTCTCTGTTTTTTTTAATTGCTACATTTTCCTTAAATGGATGTTTTTTTTTAATTGTTACATTGTTTAAACTTTCCTTATTTGGAGTACTTGGCCCACCAAAAAGTAATACCATTACATTTATTTTTATTTTTTCACCAAAAGGTACTCTTTTTTCACTTTTGCCCCTTATTTTACATTAAATGGTCAAAAAGTACCCTCTAAAAAGTTTGAACGTGACATTGCCTAAACTCTTGCGCAAAGCACAATGTAGCAATTAAAAAAACGAGGGAGTATCTTTGTATTTAAAATGGATCAACACGCAATTTGAAATATTATTATTGTGTTATGCGGAAAACACTATTTTATATGTTTATTTTCTTCAACGCACAATTTGACATATTATTATTGTGTAATATTGAAAAACACTACTTTTATTGTCTCGAGAGAAGAGTATCCTAATATTTATTTGTACCAAAAAAAAGAGAAATATAATACTTATATTCTACGCGGAAATTACTCATTAACTACATGTTGTAAGGGTTTGTGCTCTTTTAGAAAAAAAATAAGAAAAAGCTTATAAAAAAAATTCAAAAAATATGAGAAAAGTTTAGAGATTATAAGACGAGATAAATTAGAATTTTTTCCCTAGAATAATGTCAAAGTGAGTTTTAATTTCCTCTATGTATCAAAGTTGAAATTAATTCCCTCCATACTATCCACGTCATCACGGACATGAGAAATTTTTTATTTATTATTATTTACCTCAGATAAAACCACTAGTCAAAGTAGCGGTTTACCTCATGGTAAGTAGCTGACTGAGGTAGCAGAAACCGCCACCCCATGTAGCGGTTTATGAAGGAAAACCGCTACTTGTTGTTGCGGTTTTGTATGAGGGGAAGGAAACAAAATTCAAAATTCACACAACATATCACCAGTGAAAAGCCCCAAATTATAATTTCACAAAAATTTACTAACACAACACATACTACTAATTCAATTTTCAAATCAATTGTTCAATTATTTGTAAAAATAAAACTTCAATTAGGGTTGATAATTACAAAAAAAAAAAAAAATCACAAACCTAAGTTTTTTCTTTGCGAATTGTGGTGGTTTCCGGCGATGAAGAGAAATAGATGGTGGTGGAGTTGTTGCTTCTTGAACATTCCGGCGATGAAAAAAACTCACAATATGAACTTGTTACTACATGTGGTGGAGATAGAGCAACGAGGTAAGCAATAGAGAGAGGGATTGTTTGTGGTGGAAAGAGAGAATGATGGTGGTTGTAGGGGGCGGATGTAGAAATGGGAAGCAAGAGAGGAGGACGAATGGTAGTGGTGGAGAGTGGTGACTGCTATGAGAGTAATATTGTGGCATGTGGGTAAGCAAGAGAAAGAAATGAGGGAAACCAGAATGTTACTGCTATGAGCCTATGAGGACGAGGAGACCGCTATTGACATTAGCGGTTAGCATAATAAACCGCTAATGGCGGTGGCGGCAGTTATTAATAGATCGCTATTCACGCTAGCGGTTTATCTTATAGAACCGCTAATTTAAGTAGCGGTTTTGCCCGGCGAAAGTAAAATAATAATTTCATACGTCCTGTCCTCTTGGACGGTAGGGAGGAATTAATTTTAAGCTTTTGACACATGGGGAATTAAAATTCTCTTTGACAATATCTAGGGAAAAAATTCAGATAAATTAAGCAAATACACAATGAAGAGAAGAGACCTAACAGCCATTTAAAAAAAAATTATTTAGTTGGAGAGCGATTGAGAAGGTCATGTAAACCACTCCCCGATGAACTCAAAGCAAAAGAAAAAAAAATTAAAAACAAAATCGACCTACCTTAACTAGGGAGCGTGGTTTATAAAAAAGGACCTATCATGGACTAGGACTAGGATTGTCCTGTTCAAAATCAAAATGTATAAAATAACGGAAATTATGCCCTATGATAAACTAGTATATTACTCACAAAAAAAAACTAGTATATTACTCTAATTACATTTGCCTTTAATAATTAATTGCGTGGTCAACCTTAATGTTGATGCTGCACCACTTGCCCATGCCCACTACAAACAAGCCCACGTCTGTGCACTCTATTTTTATGGTGTGTTCTCCCCACCTTTAAAAAAAAAGTTTTAGCCATTTAGGTGTGATTAGGTCTAATTGGATTTAATCACTATTGATTAGGTCTAATTAGGTGTAAATGTGAGGAAAATGATAACTAATCAGGTCTAATCATAAATAATAGTCTTTAAATCTTGACTTATTTTAGTAAAAATGGTCGGTGGTTGATCATCGTCCATCGAACTCATTTGTTATTATTTCACAGGTGAAACAAACTGAAGTTCAGATTAGAAACCAGGTTGGCATGGTGATTAGTGGCATTATATATTGTTATGGGGTAAAATTCCAGTCCACGTGGCAATCAATCATTGACAACAATATAATTATTCTGCACTGCCACTTGGCAGTAAGCGATAGGTTTGAAGATGGAAGCAGCAGATTGCCAACGTGGCAGGTTGTTGTGAAAGCTCCTAATATGGTGAGAGGTTGTTGTGGCAGTTCCTAAAATAGTGGCAAGTGGAGGAAGAGGCAAACAGTAAGTCAGTGGTCAAATCAGTTGGCAAATTGTTGAGAAGATCAAGGGAGATCCCTAGAAAGTAGGAACTAACAAGTTGCAGCACATTTGACAGATTTTGCTTAAATCGTCATTATTTCTATTATAAATACTTCTATTGTAAACCATGCAAAATAGATGAATTCTCTCCCACTCACTCATAACCCTAAAAACTATATTTCGCCTCACTCTCTCCATCATTTTTCTTTTATATTCTTAATTTGACATCCTTTTCTCTGAAAAACCTGAGTTGCTCGTCCTGCCAATCAGGCAAAAACAGTGTACTTGTACTGCAAATTGATATTATTATAGTGGATTGACGGAACACCTATTCCCCCGTGGTTTTCTCCCCATCTAGAGGGTTTCCACGTAAAATTGCCTTGTGTTATTTCTTTATTTCTGCACTATATTTCACCCATTTATTTTGCCAAGTATTGCAAGTTAATTGTCAACCCCCTCTCCAAGCAAATTAGCCTTAGTGTGAAATTTGCCCAAAATAATTTGGCGCCCACCGTGGGGCTGATAATTAAAAAAGCAATCTTGCCAAAATCGCCGATCTCAGTAACTTGCCATAATCGCCAATCTCAGCAACTTGCCAAAATCGCCAATCTCATCAACTTGCTAAGCATTATGGCCGAAATCAACAACGAAGCCGAAACCCAGCAACTCCCAACACTCCTTCTGAGGTGCCCAATCAGGAGGTTACGTCGCAAATCTTGGGAGCCATTGACGAGATAAAGAAGTCCCTCTGAGAAGAGATTGTTGTTCAGGGTGTGCAATTCGAAAGCAAAACTAATGCACTCCGCACCCAGATGTTGTCCATGGCATCAATTGTGTCAAACTCTCGGAGGCAACTTTCTCATCAAAGGGAAGGGCTTATTCCAGTCAATGAAGATGCCAGATCTGACAATCCGCCAGGTCAAGTTGCCCGTGTTGGACCCACGCCAAGATCTGAAGGATGGCAGCAGCAAAGCCAAGCAAACATTCCAGACATTCTGCTTAGGCAAACTGCATTCGATTCTGCTTTTGCAGGTGCATCCGCTCGAGGCGAGATCCGTTGTACAAGCGACTCAAATATGTTGAGGAGATGATATTGAAGATCCCAGGAGTCCCGAGGCTGTCGAGAAAGTTGCCTTGACTTTTTATGCAAATTCGCGATTTGCAGATGCCATTACTCTAGTCGAAATTCCGAAGCGTTTTGTTGTCCCTGCCATGAAGCTATATGATGGAACGACATATCCCAGTGTGCATGTTGCGCAATATAAACAAAGGATGATTATCATTCCAATACCCCGCGAGATGCGCGAAGCTTGCATGTGTAAGGGATTTGGGTCGACTTTATCAGGTCCCGCCTGGTTCATTAATATACCTAATGGTGCTATTTCTAGTTTTGCGGGTTTGGTGGACATATTCAACCTCCAATTTGCCGATGCGGACGCCTTGCGAAGCAAACCCGGCGACCTCTACTGGGTTGTCCAATGGTATGGCGAACCATTAAGAGATTACCTCAACCGGTTCACTCTTGAGAAGGTTTCTATCTCAAGATGTGACGCCCCAACAGTCCACTAGTACACAAAACATCAATTGCTCCGGTTAAAAACCCATCAAATGCTCCTTATTTAACGCGTAGCAGACGTCACACGAGCAATTGGGCAATTATCAAATGCTTCGGTTGTATTGAAAACCGGAGCATTTGTTCATTTTTTATGTTCAAAATTCATCAAATGCTCCGGTTTTTTAGCAAATAACCGGAGCATTTGCGTGTCAAAGGCTTCGACTGTCGGAACTAATCGGAGCATTTGCCTTGTGTTTTTTTTTAAATCAGCACTTATTACAAATATTATTTCTAGAGCTGTTACAAATTTATTGCGCAGGCACAGCTTTGTTACAATACAACACCTCGTGCCCTCCTCACTGCTATGCAAAATTCATCCAAAGTACATCCAACAAATTGCATACAAAAATTCAATAATCCAACAAATTAACTTTCAAATTAAAATAATATTATATGAAGTGTAGAATTGAATTACAAAATACTACTCTAGATTCAAAGTATGTATTTACATCATAACTACCTAAATATCAAAATCAAAGACAACTATCAGGAAGGAAGGAAGCAAACTTGTCTCGAACTTCATTGATTTCCTCAATAGTGATGGACTCCTCCTTTGACGTGTTGTAAATCTAATAAGAACAAAGACAATAATATATATGTCAAAATTTGTCCGTTATAGGTCGTTTTGCCATTGATTATATCCTTTTCATACCATATCATATATTTTTAGCTTACAATCTATTCTAATAAGTTGTTTTGGGATTATTAGGATGATTACAAGTCAAAGTTGATCGTTCAAGTTAATTTTGTGCAAGTAAATGCCATTACAAGGTCATTTTAGCCCGTTTTGGGTCCAATGCATCCATTTCATACCATAACATGTAATTTTAGCTTATAATCTACTATAATATGTTGTTTTAGGATTACTAGGATGATCACAAGTCAAAGTTGACCGTTCTAATCAATTTTGTGCAAGTAAAGGTCATTTCAAGTTCATTTTAGCCCGTTTTGGGTCCAATTCATCCATTTATATACCATAGCATGTAATTTTTGCTTATAATCTACTCTAATATGTTGTTTTAGGATTACTATGATGATTACAAGTCAAAGTTGTTCGTTCTAGTTAATTTTGTGCAGGTAAAAGTCTTTCAAGGTCGTTTTAGCCCGTTTTGGGTCCAATTCATCCATTTCATACCATAGCATGTAAGTTTAGCTTATAATCAACTCTAATATGTTGTTTTAGGATTAATAGGAGGATTACAAGTCAAAGTTGATTGTTCTAGTACTCATCAATCTCGTCCTCAGTATCATACTCCATTTCCTATATAACACGCAGTCATTTGGACAAGCATGTATCTTCTTGTACTCTAAGCCAAAGGGACACATAAGCTTTCTAGCATAATAGGTCGACTTTGGAAGTTCATTGCCATCGGGAAATATCTCACTTAACACTTCCAATAGGGAAGTGAAACTAATATCGGTCCAATTTCCCTTTGACTTAATGTTGAAAAGTGTCAACACGGCAGAAAGTTTGGTAAATTTTTTACAACCAGGATAAAGTGGCTTTTGAGCTGCCTCTGTCAAAGACTCAAAAAAACGAGAATGTTGTCCTAAATCATCCTCGACACCATCCATCATCTCATCCACATGATCATTGTCATCATCATCAATCTCGTCCTCAGTATCATACTCCATTTCCTCAGATGCATCTTCTTGCTCATGGATATCATTTGCACAAGAATTCCCTTCATACACTCCCTCCTCACCATGCCAAATCCACACATGGTATTCAGGCCTAAACCCATTACGAAGTACATGCTCCCTAAGCAACTCAATACCATTGACTTTGAACACATTACTACACTTGACACAAGGACAATAAAATCCCAATTCCCCAGTCCTAGCTTGATGTTTTAAGGCAGAATCACAAAATTCCAGTACCCCATCCACAAATTTCGACGAATCAATGTTACCATACATCCACGAACGATCTCTCGCCATCCAAACAGACCACTAACGACTAATTAAACACATATAATAACACATTGTCAATCATTTAAGCATTCAACAATATGAACATACAAATTCAAAAGAAGATTTATAGCATGAATATATGCATGTCTTTCAAAGGTCCTTATCACTCCAACCTAACCCATCCTTGGACGTCTAATCCCACTAGTAAATGTATGTCAGCTTCTCGATTCTATGGAAAATCCGGCAGCATTTCCCTACAGTTCTCCAAGTACACAATGTAGGTAATTACTTATCTACATATGCATCCAGAGAACAAATTAGGGAAATGAGTAGCCGTGATTTTCCATAGAAACGAAAAGAAAACATACATTTACCACCTAATGAGTAAGTCTTAGATGGGTATCTATGCATATGATTATGATGATACTTTAATTGTGCATAACAAAAACAAACTTTTGAATAAAGTTCAGTCCTTGATTCTTAAAGTATTCTTAATGATTCAAAATTAACATACAAGTAAATCATTTGAACAAAGATGCTAACTAATTTTACATAAGAGTAAGAGGGAGCACAACTAACCTGTGAGAGACCAAGAGAGAGAGAGAGAGCGCGCAGAAGCAAGTAGACACAAACAGGGTGTAAGATATGTAGGCACCCTGAGCATTATAATCAAAAAGGGAGGATTGATATTAGCAACGACTTTAGGAGACAAAAGAAGTAGTCATTCATCCCCTACTAATAACTTCCTTTCTTAGTTCCACTAATAACTTCCTTTAATAAAACTTAGACACGGACGGAGTGTAATATATTAGCTCACTGTTAACTATAATTCTCATTTAGTAGTTATATACTAGGAATGACTCATGAGGTAGATGATCCTTACCGTAGCATTACAATTTAGGCACCAAAAGTACCAAATAGTTCATTTAATAACTACTCAATATGTAGATACTGGAGCTTTGAGTATGATAAAAAAAAATGCTAGTGGTAAGGCAATCCTGAGACATAAGACATCCGCCACATTGTTGGACAGGAATCATCAATCATAGAGAAATTAAAACACAAAATTGAGAATGCCAAAAAAAAAAATAACTAGAAATATACTAACCGTACTACACTAACCAGAAAACTAAGGTGTGTTCACTTCACATTAAAGAGTAAGTCTCAGATCTAATAAGTTTGGAATACTTAGAATAAATTCTGAATTGTTTCAAAGCGTTCTCAGAAATTCCGAATAGTTTCAATACGACAAGTTTCAAAAAGTTCCGATAAAGTATGATAAGTCTTGTTCACACCCTAAGAATAATCAAAGGAAACAAAACTTGGATCTTGCAAAGAATTATAAAAAGGAATGACGACATCTTCATATTGCTCGGTGGTGGTATAACCCATAAAAGAAAGAGCAGTGTTGTCACTCTCCCATATTTAATGGCGAAAAATCACCAAAACTAGTCACAGTTCACACAAAACTACTACCAAGTTTCAAATTTGGGGTATGTCATGCTAAAAGCATCCTACTAGATTAGAGTTTGAGAAATGATTGAGGAAATTAATTAAATTAAACGCTAGAATTATTTTGAGTAATTTAGGAAAACCTAGAAATTATGATAAAATTGAACCTAAAGGAGTTAGGGAAATTGACATCAAATTCGAACTGAAGGAGTATGCGGCGGGCGATTCGAGTGCGACAAGGCGGATTCAAGTGCGCTAGCGAGTCGAGCTGAAGGAGTATACGGTTGGAATTAGCCATTAATTCACCAATCCCAAAATTCAAATTTCAATTAATGGCAATGAAAAAGCACTCTAATTCAAATCCGCCATAATCAACAAAATTGGCAACAGCTACAAAGACTAAAAATTGACTCTTGCCATGAATAATTGCATTTATAGAAAAAAAAAAAAGGAATGCAGAGGAACAAGTAGCAAATAAATTGAATGAATTATGCAAACTAGGCGCAATTTGAAGAATTAGAAGCACATTGAAAATTGCTAAATTAGGGTTTTTCACATAAAATTTTGGAGAGAGAAAGAAAGAAACCAGAGGGATCTTGACTGTGGTGGAAGCAGCAACGATTATTACGTTATGAACGTAACCTGAGCAAACAATTTTTCTCCGGAATTAGGGCTTACATTACGAACTGCGGCGGACTTGAGCTGCGGCCGGGGAACTTGAGCGGCGAGTTCCAATCGAAATCCGGCGGAGGAAGCGGTAGATGTTACGAGGGACTAGCGATGTCTAAACTCCATTGAAGCGAAGGACTGACTTGGGAGGAAGTGAAGGACGACGACGGAGGACGGCAGATCAGTGGGGGAGGATGCGAAGGACTTGGGAGGGAGGGACGACGGAGGGCGGTTGAGTGGGGGAGGATGCGAAGGACTTGGGAGGGAGAGGCGACTTAGGATCGATAAGCGATAAGAGATGGGTGTGCTTGAACTATAGGGTCCAATATTTGATTACATTAGCGGGGGATTTCACCAAAAGAAAAAAACTCGCGCCTAACGATCCAAATGCTCCGTTGATTAACCCGAGCATTTAGTCACAAATGCTCGTGTTGATTAGTCAGCCGGGCATTTGATATCAAATGCTCCGGTTGACTAATCAACACGAGCATTTGTGAATTATTTTTATTATAAAATTCACAAATGCTCGGGTTGATTAGACAACCAAAGCATTTCATAAGTAGCAAAAGCAGTTTTTTCCACTAGTGGTCATAGAAGCGTTTAGAAGAGGATTGCTCGAGGAATCTGAACTATACAAGGAGTTGACAAAATACCCCTGTCCGACGTTTGAAGATGCCTAAGCCAAAGCTCTTGCGCAAATTCGATTTGAGGAAGATGTTGACACCATAAAGGGAGTAACTGAACATGACAGAAACGACGTGCAAATCCCAAGGAGTTGGAATTCATCATACTTTTAACACCAACGATCTAAGTTTTGACAAGTTGTTTTGCACACTAGTAGAATAATTGCTTATTGCTTTGCGGTGGTATTCTTTGCGGTTTTACTCATATGCAGCAATATATCACTTAAAAAGAAAAGGTAAAATATAAAATAAAGATATTGCTGCGGTTTCAGCCAAAAACCGCAGCAATATGGTTTCAACGGAAATTTTTTGAAAAAAAGTTAACTTTTTGACCTGACATATTACTGCGGTTTCTTTCAAGAACCGCAGCAATATATTAAAATAATATTAAAAAATTAATATTTTAATATATTGATGCGGTTCTTTGTGAGAACCGCAGCAATATATCATTTGAACTAAACAAAAGCCGCTAGGGTTTGGAGTCTTGGACTTCAGCTGTTTTCCTCCTTCAAATCTTCTCTCTCCTCTTTCCTCATTTCACTCCTTTCTCTCTCCTCCTTCAAACTCCTCTTCGACCTCCTTCGCCGACCAACTCACAGCCGCTTCTCTCTCCTCTCATCTTGTCTGTCTTCATCGTCTCGCCGGTCTTCTCTCATCATCTCGCCGGTTGTCATCATCTCATCGGTCTTCATCATCTCCACCAGTTCGTCGGTGCTCTCCGTCGAACAGCACCGCTGCACCGACTCCACCAGATCTGCACGCCGCTCGACTCCACAGCACCGCCGCATCATCTCGTCGGTCTCATCATCTCGCCGGTAAGTTTCAGTTCTTTGTAAGTTCTTTTTGTTTTTTTTTAGATCTGAAATTACTTGATGGATTTTTTACTTTTTTTTTTCATTTTTGTTGTTTTTTTTTTCAGATCTGAGGTTACCTTCAAAACCAACGTATTTGACAGATCTGGTGGTTGTGATATTGTTATTGGTGGTGCTCTTAAGTCAGATGGAAGTTTCAGCAATATGAATCTTTTCGTTTTTTTTGTTTTTTTTTTTTTTTCAGATCTGAGGTTACTTGATGGTATTTTAGTTTTTGGATTTTCTACATTTTATTTTCATTTTTGTTGTTATTTTTTGGATCTCTTGATTTTTTTGTTTGATATTATTATTTGTTTAATTCTAGTCGGTTCTTAATTATTTTCATTTTTGTTGTTATTTTTTTGATCCTATGTTACTCGGTTCTTAATTCTAGTCGGTGCAGCTCCTATGACCAGCGAGTTTTTTGACGAGAAATATATGAATTTTTTTTTTAAAAAAAAGTAACCTATTGCTGTTGTAGTTTGGTAAAAACAGCAGTGATAGACTAACCTATTGCTGCGGTTTTTACCAAACAACAGCAGCAATAGGTTACTTTTTAATTATTTTTTTTATTAAAAAACATACCTATTCTTTGTGGTTTAGGATGGGAACCGCAGCAATAGGTTGCCCTATTGCTGCGGTTAAAAACCGCAGCAATAGGTAATTACCTATTGATGCGCCCTTAATTGCTGCGCGGCGAAAATCGCCGCAATAGGCCACTTAATGACCGCAGCAATAAGCAATTATTCTACTAGTGGCAAGGGGGTTCAATGGCAAAAACTGTGGATGTTTCTCATGGCAAATTCAACAGGCACCTTGGCATGTCAAAGTCAAACATGCATCATCCCGTGGCAAACTCAACAAGCATCTTCTCATAGCAAATGAAACAGGCATCTTCCCATGGCAAATCAAATAAGGCATCTTCCCGTAGCAATCAAGTATTCATAGGCAAAAAGAGTAACATGTTATATCTGTCTCTTACTTTCATTTCTATTTTTATGCAAGCAAACAACCAATCCTTTAACTAAATTTGCTTTGCGAGACTCTTGAAAACAATATCCAATGGCAATTTCGCCCGATTACAAAACAATATCCGATGGCAATTTCGCATGTTCACAAAACATCTGCAAACAACGATTGGTATGCCCTTTCAAAAGAAAGGAAAAATGCCTACGCAAATTGCAAAACAAAGGTATACGAAATTCCAACTTCAAAACAGGTCGACGTTTTAGTTAGCAACACATGCATGCATGACAAATAAAACACGTCATTTCGAACGAAATGACAAGCAAAACAAAAGCAAATTTCAAACATATTGCTTCCAGCAAGCAACATACATAAAACATATACACAGTGCTTCTAGCAAACAAAGAACATATACAAAATGCTTCCAACAAATACATACAAATGGCAAAATATTGAGGTATATTCACTTTCGAATTGTCACATAAGGATTTTGTAAAACGTCATCATGTACGCCGTTTCGACAAACATCTTGCAACAATCTTATACACAACATTTCGAAGCTGAATTTCCTAATTCGTCATCATTTTCTTCATCCAAATCAAGAAATTGGGGGCTATTGTTATGGGGTAAAATTCCACTTTACGTGGTAATCAATCATTGGCAACAATATGATTATTACGCAGCGCCACTTGGCGATGGCGATATGTTTGAAGATGGAAGCAGTAGATTGCCAACGTGGCAGGTTGTTGTGGCAGCTTCTAAAATGGTGGCAGGTTGTTGTGGCAGTTCCTAAAATAGTGGCAAGTGGAGGAAGAGGCAAACAGTAAGTCAGTGGTCAAATCAGTTGGCAAACTGTTGAGAAGATCAAGGGAGATCCCTAGAAAGTAGGAACTAACAAGTTGCAACACATTAGACAGATTTTGCTTAAATCGTTATTCTTTCTATTATAAATACTCCTATTGTAAACCATGCAAAATAGATGAATTCTCTCCCACTCACTCATAACCCTAAAAACTATATTTCGCCTCACTCTCTCCATCATTTTTCTTTTATATTCTTAATTTGCCATCCTTTTTTCTCAAAAACCTAAGTTGCTCGTCCTGCCAATCAGGCAAAAATAATGTACTTGTACTGCAAATTGATATTATTATAGTGGATTGGCGGAACACCGATTCCCCCATGGTTTTCTCCCCATCTAGAGGGTTTCCACGTAAAATTGTCAACCTAATATTTCGCCCAATTATTTTGCCAAGTATTGCAAGTTAATTGTCAACCCCCTCTCCAAGCAAATTAGCTTTAGTGTGAAATTTGCCCAAAACAGATATCATTACATTAAGAAAGTCAACAAATGTTTTTTTTTTCTAGTTTTCCCTTTTTTTTTACCGTAATTTATTATTAATCAACTTTGATTTTGAGATTAATAAACCTTTTCTTATTTTGTAGTGGGGTAACTAACTGATGTCTACATTAACGCATGTTGAGTGGGTAAACATATAGTTGTTATATATCTACCTGTTATAGGTTTATCACTCCTCTTGTAAGTGGTACTTTTTTCTATTTTTCTTTTACGATCAGGTCAAGATTTTGGTTTTGCGGGTAAGGTACCCCTTAAGAGTTGGGGGGATGGTAAGGGAAAATCCCCACTCCCAAAGTGCCTCTAGTGGGGTTTGATCACACAACTTCAAAGTTGTGAGATACAAACCAAACTACTTGACCTAGTACTACTTGGTTGTTAAGTGTTAACACAAAGGCAATTAACGAAACAAAGATAAAAGAATAATTAACACATAAATTTAACATGGTTCACTAACAAGATGTTAGCTACATCTACACAGCATGGAGAACTTATTTTATTAGATTTAGGAGATATTACAGAGAACAGAACAGATTGTACAACTTAAACTGATTAAGAGAGCTTTTAACTAAGGAAGGATTTATATACTACCCTTACAATTAACCTAAACAAAATGGGCCTGAAGCAGAACCCAAGACAGATTAAGTATACTAAACGACATATACCGAAAAGCTTCGAGGGCATTGCCCCACGCCCCACCAGGGCATTTCACCCGTGGACCCCGACTCGTTGACCGGAAGTGAGATCCCCATGCTTGGTTAAAACTAGCGCCAGATAATTGAAAGCATATTTCAACAAGCTATATGCTTTTTTACTTTTGCTAAACAAAACTGATAAATATGACGTAGTTAATTAAGGACATTTTTATAATAAGTGATAACTAATTCCATATATGATAATATCATCTTACTCCTTATCTCCTTAGCTATTAATCATAAGATTGATATCTATAATTAACTAAGCTATATATTTCGGTTTTGTTGATTAAACTAGGTTTTGGACCCGTGCATAATGCACGGTAACTATTAAGTTTAATAAGAATGTTTATATATTTCAGTTTTTTTACCCGTGCAAACTGTACGGGAAGTTTTTGGCTTTATAAATTGAAGTTTAGGAGTTTCTCCAAAAATCATGGTGGTGAATATTGACTTGTGATTTAAAATTTTATAATCATGTATTGAGATTATTGTAAAACTGACTTATGACCTGTGTATTCAGTGTCTGATGTAGTTAACGTCATGGCGGATCACGTGGCCCACCCTTTTTAAAAAAATAGTTGATTGAAATAGCCTTAATTCTGTCAATTGCTTCCCTTAGCGGCTCAAATAAAATCACAATTCGCACCACCACTGACACTCAACCATACACCCACTTTCGCTCCCTCTTCTTCTTGCGTTATGCTCACCTTCTCTCCCTTGCCATCTTGCACCACCGCTGCACCATATTTCGCTACCCACTGGCCACTGTCCACTTAGCCATGATTTTAATTTTCTCAATATGTATAAGCTTTAATACTAATTAGGGTACTCTTAATTATATCTAATGGTTGTTTTTAGTGTTTGGTGATATCTTGTGCAAAGTCATATATATTGTTTAGATCACAATCTATCTTATACTACTAAACGTTACACCAAGAAAACCACACAAAATCAACTCCCCAAAATTTTTTTTTTTCACTTCTCTCTTCTATATTATGGCAAGAAGATATATGACTTGGGACTTCCTTCTTAATTTTATAATGCTTTTTTGTATTTGCTCTATCCATTGCTTCACTAAGAGGCTCGAAAAAAATCACAATTCGCATAATTGATGGCGCTTAATCATGCAACCACTTCCGCTCTAAACTTTTCGCGGTCTCGCTCACCCTCTTTCTCTCTTATTGCATTGCACCACCGCTACTGCTTGCACCGGCTCATCCACTTGGCCACCACCCACCGGATCACGGGGGAATTTTGACGGATGTGTTTTATAGTCTTATTCTCGTCATGTTATTTTCGTTAATATTCCCTTTGTCTAGAGCAATCCTAGTACTTTTTATTTTATATTGTCTCACAATACTATTTACACTTTTATGGTGGGAATAACTTGTCTATTTAAAGTAACTTTTGACTTTTCATCGTACGTTTGGTCATCTTGCATTATGTGATTTTTCATTTTGTATTCATTATGTTCTCCAGTCATAGATTTCAATTTTTTTATCATTTCTTTTTGTTAGAAAGCACCAAATATGTTGATTATTTCACCCATTGTGGAAAGTTTGTGGATCTTATACCAAGGTCGTATGCTATGGTCATAAAACTCATGTATAATATCTCTTTTCAAAATGAGATTCAAGTTTGTATAATATCTCTTTTCAAAATGAGATTTAATAAAAAGGAGAGACAATTGGATATTTTTTTAGAGATAGAGTGTGGGTCAAAAGGGGAATTAAATCACTTATATAATAATAGTGAGACCACATCAGAATTGAAAGTATGTTCAAATTAATTTGGGACGAAATAGAAATGAAAGTATTCGGACTATTATGAGATGAGATGGATGGAGTATAAAAAGACGTCATTGAGAACGAACAAATGTCAAAAAGGCCATTTAATTGTCAATCGTTTGTCAAATACAAACGAACCATTTCTCACTCTAATCGACCTTGATTGTTATCTTGGTTAAATAACATAGCATTGTATCTTTTAGTACATCATGGAAATGAATTTCATTTAGAAAAGAAAAAGAAAAGCAAATAACCGGGAGAAAAAGAATGAAAAAAAGAAGAGAAAACCAAATGTCTACAACTCTACATTGTGGGTTCCCTAGAACCTAGAATCATCTCTTTCTCTCCCTCCTCATAAAGAAAAATTCCACCTTAAGCTTGAATACTCAAAAATCCCAATCTCATTTAAAATCTATCTCCTATGTTATTATTGATCAAGAGAACATCACCATATGTCTTTCTTTGCCATGTTTATTTCTCACTCCTGCAGTGCTGCGCCGGACGCTGGTGCTGTTGTGATACTGTCCACTTGACATTTTTTGGTGTTGCCGCAAGTGTTAGATGAAGTGGAGGTCAGTTGTGGGTCGATTAGTTGTGTGCGACTCTCTCTATTTGGCTTTCTCTCTCCTCATCAGTCCTCAACTCCCATTAAGTTATTCTTTTTACCCATTATTTGCTTGCTTTTGAGGTAGTTTTTCTAATTGATCGTTGTTGGATTGTTGAACGCCATATCTTAGATGAAGAATTTTTTACTTTGGTCTTATGTACATATTATGAACCCTCCAACATCAGTTTTATAGGAGGTGCGTAAAAGTTTATAAATGTAAATTATGCATTTATTTATCCTAGTTATTAGGAAATAGTTTATGAAATTACGATCTGTTAGAGATGGCAAAATTTCTCCCAAATATTATGCAATCCGTTTGAAATTTCCGGATTTGTACTGCTAATTTTGTGGGTCAAGTATCAAATGTCTATGAGCAATTAATTGCTTGCATTAAGGGATTTATATTCCTTCCTAAAATGAAGATTCTAATTGATTTATTTACAAATCAGTTGCTTGAAATTAGGCAATTATCCCAAAATCTCGGCTAATTGATTTGGATTCATCTTTTCAAAAATCTCGGCCGCTTTTCTCACTACACAGAATTGTTTTGACACGTGGCAATTGTTCAGTTGCTTCTGTGCATTGTCGTTCATTCTCAGGCCTTCTTTCACAGCTGATCGCCACGTAGGACGATTTTTTCTTGCTTTAATATTACTAACTTAACTACACTGAAGAAGAAAATCATAATTTAAACCATAATTTTTTTTACCACTGCATATGTATTCTCTTCATCCCGATGGATATAAATAATAATTTGATTTTTTAACGATGGCCAAATCACTATGGTCAAATCACAATGGTCAAAATTATATTTGTAAATTTTAGAATACTAATTAATATACTTGGAACTCTATGAAAAAAAAGAACACAAAATGAAATGAACCACAAATGAAGAAAAATAATAACGTCACACTTATTATTAGCATAGTAAATTGTAGTTGTTGCATTGACAACTACACTATTACATGTTTTTTAGTCACACGAATATTGCCCCCTAAAAAGATAATTAAGAACAAAAATATTTGAACCATGAACAAAACTATCCAACACCATCAAATTCATAGTTTTTTCATCATATCCTGTATTTTATCTCGAGTTTTCTTGACTTCCACTACAAATTTGCACTGGCAAAATTTGTTTTTATTTTTTTCGTTCTTAAGTCTGCAAGGAAAGGCTTGTTATATGATGGGGAAGAGAGACATGATCAGTAACATGGCTTCAATTATTGGTTGTTTTGGAAAATTGCAAGGAAATGAAAATAAGAGGGAGAAATTAAAAAAAAAAAGACCTGTCTTTTTTTTTTTAATTAGGTAGTCGACAATACACAAAAACATATCTATTAAAAATCATTTATATTCCCTTCGTCTTTTTTTACTTCTACATTTTTCATAAATGAAAGTCTCTTTTTACTTGCTATAATTCTTTATTTGATAACTATGATCTACAAAAAAAGTACCAATATTTTACTCTCTTTTTTGTCATTTTCCTACCTATAATTCTCAAATATTTTTTTCTATTTTCCCATAAAATTATAGTCCTCAATACCGCCGTAAAGCCTAAATACTTGTTCACGAATAATATATCGTAAATAAATCAAAAGCTACCATTTTCTTTAATTTTATTTTTCCTTTTAATTTTCTAAATTATTAATGAGCTTATGTTAATTAGCGAGGAGTTAACAATTGCGACTCAATTCGACTTAATTGAAAATTTTTATATGGGTATAATTTAAATCCTAATATTAGTGTTAAATATCTAACTTATCTGAACTTAACTGTAGAACTTATCTGAACATATTAATCATTATCAGACTTTAAATAAACTTATTAGAACTTATCTAAATATATTAGACATTTTTTTTGTGAGTATGTTAAACCTTATTTTTAATAAACTAAATTTGTCTAAACTTATCTTAATTTATCTGAACTTATTAATTCTTATAAGACTTTATCTGAACTTATTAGAATTTAATGAAACTTACTTTTCTAATAAGGACTAAAAAATGTTGAGCAAAACAGGGCCATATTGTGTAGGGTACTATTTATGTTATTCTTTTATTTAAGTTTCTAAAACCATTTATCATATTGTTTTATCTCTCTAAAATATTACCCATCCTTTTTCCTCTTCTAACACACCCCATTATATTTCCTCCTCCTACGATATACTACTTACTCACCCTTCACACTCCATTCTCAACAATTTAGCTTCCACAACAAACCACCCACAATTGCTCCTCCGGTCCTACCCAAATGTTTCAACAAATCATGCCATCAAATTGAAATTTTAAAATTAATATTGGAATTTATTTTCAATAGATTCGAATTACATATTGTGAAAACCAAAAATCAATTTGCCAAATAAAATCCCCAAACAAAATCGTTTTCTCTCTAGATTTGTTGTTCTTGTCAAATTGCCAACCCAACTTTCCATCGAATATGAAGCAACAATCTACCACTAGTGGAAAAAACCCCACCTGATGCGGTCAAAACTGGCCTTTCTGATGCGGTTTTGGTCCGCATCAGGTGGGTTCGCAGCAGCTCATTAACATTTTCTGATGCGGTCCAAAACCGCATCAGAAAACGATTTACTGATGCGGTTCCTAGGGAAAACCGCATCAGTTTAGGTGATAATCTGATGCGGTTTTTACCTCAAGACCGCAGCAGCTTCTTGAAATTTAGGTAAAAAAAAAAGTCCACCCACATAACCTGGCGGAATTTGCCGCCTTATTTGATTCCCATCATCCTCCACCTTTTTCCCCACATCACCCATTTCCCCTTCAACTTCTTCTTTTTTTAAATCGAAACTAAAAAACTAAATGAATGGGAGCCAAAATCAACCAGACTTAATAGCAAATTCCATTATTAACAGTATATAACAAAACTACAAATTAGGTGAGAGGGATTTACAAAATCTCCAAACCAAAAATTAACAGAAAATGAAAGCTAAATTACATTATAATTACAAAAAAAACATTAAAATACAAACAAAATGCAAAAATAATTACAAAAAACAACACCAACTAATCGAAACAAAAATTAAAGAAATTGAATAGGAAATATACGAGTATTACAAAAAGGCAGGAATTAGAAAAAAAAAATGAAAAAAAACTACAACAACGAACGCTAGGTCGAAGAGGGCGGAGATGAGGGAGTTCATGGTTGAGCGCAATTTTCGAAGTGGCGAAGAGTGAATTCAGATCTGAGCACAATTTTCAAAGTGATGAAGAAGAGTGAGTTCAGATCTGAGCGCAATCTTCGAAGAGAACTTCAGATATGGTTGGGCGAAATTTTCGAAGTGGCGGAGAAGAACGATGCGTTGGTCGTCGTTTTTCGTCGTTGTTCGTCGTTGGTGGTGCGTGTTTCAGGCGAAGCCTTGTTCGTCGTTGGGAGGAGAAAGGAGGGAGGAGGGTGAGAGTTTTGGGAAATTTTAGGGTTAATAAATTTTAGGGAGGGGCGTGTGTATTATTAGGGGGACGGGAAATTAGCCATGAGGGATTGGGCCAGGATTAATGAATTATTAGGGGGACGGGAAATTGGACCATGAGGGATTGGGCCACGAGAGACTAGGCCTTGTAATTTTTTAGGCTGATAATCTGATGCGGTTTGCAAGAGAACCGCATCAGGTTATAAAACGGATGCGGTTCTCTTGCAAACCGCATCAGATTATTAGCCCAAAAAATTGCGCCAAAGAAATTGCGAATTTACTGATTCGGTTTTTGGAGAACCGCATCTGTTTTTTTGTGTCATATAAGGTTTTTTCCACTAGTGTACATGCACTAAACTATAGCCATACTTTGATCTTTCTCGTGCTTCTTCCAACACGATCAAGTCTTATTTGCATCTCCAATTGTTAATTTGAAGGTAATACATTATGACTATTGTAATTTCAGGTATCTTTTTATTACTTCAATTGTAATTGGTTTATGAATTATTGATTCAAGATTTTCAGAGGTAATTATCAATAGACATGCACAAATGGTGGCCTATCCTTCTTAGCTTGTATTATCTAATTGATCCATTGGGATTTCATAATTTTCTTTATGACCCATCCAGTTTCAAGTTCAAAATAAAGCTACATTATTATAAAAAAAAACTTTTTATAAAAAGTTGTTGACTTTGCCTTCCTTATTAGCTTATAAGAAAAGCTGTAATTTTTTTGTTAACATTGTTTATTATTAGTTGTTGTTAAACAATCTGAATTTAAGACACTTTTTAAGTTACTCTAGCCTAGTATTATATATTTTTTTTTGAAAAGTTAGTAATATAATTAAGTAGTAGTTCCTGTCAAAAAAAAGTTGGAGTTATAACATGAGAAACATTCCTTAAAAAAAAAACAACAAACTCATTTTTTAACGTAGCTTAGTTCCAGCTCACTTCTAGGATATTCTAATGTCTTTCATCCTCCCTCTCTTTTTCTCACCTCTACCAATTCATCATTATCTCCTTCATCACCTGATCTAACTCTCCTCCAGTTCCTTCTCTTTCATCTGAAATGAGGAATTTTACATGTATTTTGAAAATAGCAATTACTAACTTTTGTCATATCCATAAATATTTGTGTTTTATATCTTGCTAAAGATGTTGAGCGAGATGTAGACCATGTAGTACACAAATTTTGCATGATCTGATTTACATGCAACAATTAGAAAACAGAGATACATGTATGTTTTCACTCCTTCAATTCAAAACTAAACTCGTTCATAAATACAACTTCACATCACCAAAAAAAATGAAAAAGAAAAGGTCAAAGAAAACAATAAACAAAAAGCTTAATATCCTCAGCAGCTAATTCCGCAAAAAAAAATCAATCTCAAAATTTTTTGACTTCGAATTCATCGCTGCTATCTTCCTCTCTGTTGGTTGGTTCCCCAATTGCTGATGTTGCTGTGTTGATGTACCCGTGTTTTTTCATGCAGGTTTTGTACATTCGAATTATTGTTGTGCGGGAGTTTTTCTCTCTCCTCTCTATTTCTCACTCCAATTGATCGAATTGTTGTTCATTTGGATGAATTACAGAAAAATGAGCTAAAATTCGATCATGAAATTGAAGGAATTTGGTATTGAGGGTTTGAGAGGAGGGAGATGCAGTAAAACAAATATTGAGATTTAAAGATGTGTAATATTCATGAAAATAATCAATTTGCTTCAATTAGGGATTATTTTGTGGAATTAATTTGTTTCCTTAAATGTAAATTGCTAGATTTAAGTTTACCTTACACAGCCTAAAATATTATATAGGATGATGTAAAAACAAATGGGGTAACTAAATTTATGTACTTGCTAATAAAAGAAAATTATAATCAGAAAGACGGTAATAAAAAAGGAAAGAATAATCAAAGCAGAGTAAGACAATGCTAAAGGTTTTGGCCCACAATCGATAGTCCTATAGCATATAAGAAGACAAACAGAGATCCTTGATTTAAACAACCAAGAAGTCCTGTTTCTAGTTATACCAGTAGTAAAATATATAGCAAAAACCATGAGTAATTCTGGTGTAAGAAGCACTGCCCTGATCTTGATGATATTCGAATATGGAACTTTCTCTGTTCCTCTTTATATAGGAGTGACGCTACTAATTGGAATCAGCTCAAGCTGTTATGGGTTTCACTTCTTAGCTACAACTATGGTGGTCGTCGCGGTGGCGCTTCTGATTATATTTTGCATAAATGGCGCAACCATCGACCGCGATCCTGAGCAAACCTTGGCTAATTCAGTAGCACTTTCTGTGCCAATATACCTTGTGATGGTAGCTTTTGGAATCTTTGCGTTGGTGGTTAGTAGTAAAGGAGGAGGAAAATCCTTACCTGGGAAATCTTACGAGGAGTATAATCTGGAATCATATTCTAAATGGATGCAACACAAGGTTAATGATTCACAGAATTGGAATAATTACTACAAACCAGCTCTTGTTAAGCATGATAAATGTAGCAAATTTTACAAGGATTATCAGCTTGACACCCTTGACGAGTTTCGTCACAGACAGTTGTCCCCAATTGAGGTACCTTCCTCTCTCTCGTTCTTCCCTTCTTCTTTAGATTTATCTTCTTTAATTAAATTGATACTCCTTCCATTTCATTATCGTAAAAACAACCAAGTTCTTTTGCATATAGTTCTAAGATGATGTTAAACAAGGTGAATGGGATTATGGGAAACAATTTAAATAGTATAAATACCAAACAAGTGAGATCAGTGATTGGCTTATTGGATGTATAACTTTTTTCAATGAATTTTTCCATTTACCTTATCTATCTATATATGTATATCTAAAACATGTCATGCTGCCACATGTACTCCCCCCTCCCCCACGCAATGAAATGACATATTAAACAATAAAAATGTGTGTTATGTGCCTCGAACCCATGACCTCTCATTTAAGATATAAGTGCACTAACCAACTACTCTACAATCTCATGTTGGTATTGATGGGGAAAAATATATTTAAAGATAAGATAATTTCCTATTTTTAAGACAATTAAATACAAATGTATATATTAATACTCATTAAGCTAATGTTAATAATAGCATGTTCTACCCTTTAGTAATCTATAATAAAAAAACAAAAGCTCTTTAGATTTTTATAACCTCTGTAATTAACACTAATATACCATTTTATTGCATCAGTTTTATTCTTACACATCAACCTACGTCAAAAAAAAGATTGTATTATATTTTTTATAAGTAATTATATATTTATATATATATATATATACTCTCTTGAAACCGAGGTTATATTGATGAATAATTCATGTTATAATTTACTATGTAGAAAATTTAAAAAGAACTCGAAGATCATTTAATTTCCTAAGCACAATCCAATGCCTATAATTCTTTTTTTTCCACTTTTCTCAAGTGTTTGATTTAAGACTTCAAATTCACATTGATAAATGATTAGGGGCATCGCCCGAGCCAACAACTAGTTATGCTCCTAAAACTACATGTCTAGTAACTGGGTGACAACAATTAAGAAACACAAGAGGTATAATTTTTTCTCCATTATTTAGTTCTTAAGTTTAAGGATCACCAGACCTAAGTAGTAGATACTACCTCCGATTATTGGACCATCAAAACAACCAAGAATAACCATAACGCTAATTATTAAAGATCTAAATCTTGGAATATGAGTTACGTAATACATTGAGGTTAAAAATTGGATAGAGTAAAAGATAAAGAGGATGATAGTAAATTAATGAAAAGAAATAATTGTGGTGGATCCAAGTGTGGTCGTTCCAACCAAGAAAAAACAATGAGAATTACTAAAGTATTTTGAGACATACAAATTAAAAGTCCTGTAAAAGTAATGTATTGTGAGACGTATGGAGTGCATCCTTATTAGTTCGCACATTTTGTTGCACACAGTGGCGGAGCCACGTTGTGTCATGGTGGGTCACGTGACCCACCATTATTTTGCAAAAAAAAAAAAAAAAAAAAAAAAAAAACCAACGCAGCAGGCAGCAGCACGCTAAGTTTCTCTCTCTCCTCTCTTCCTTTTCCCCTCTCTCTGAATCTCTCTCCTCTCTCCTCTCTCCTCTCTCCTCTCTGAATCTCTGAAGAAAATTTGATGACAATATGTTCATGATTTCTAGAAATTAAAACCCAAAAAAATTGAAGAGAATTACAAGAAACAATTTTCACCTGTTCTTGAAGTGTTACTTAAAATTTCAAACCCAAAAAAATCAGCACTTTGAAGTGGTGAAGAACAAAGAGCAATCGGAAAAAGAAATGGAGATTTAGGGCCCCTTATTTAAAGCCCCTTAATGCCATTTTCAGAAAGGTTAGAGCTAAATCCGAGAATAAGGTTTGTAATTTCTTCTACATTTTTCCGATTTTTGTTCCTCAATTGTCTTGTTAGGGTTACGATCTTGTTCAGATCGGGGTTTAATTTGCTCGGAAATCGATTTGATTTGGTTTTTTTGGGGATTTTTTCGAGAATAATATTTTTGTATTGATGTGTTTTCGGATGTGTTTTGATTGTAATGCGAAGAACCCTACTTGGGCGTCGGTGACCTATGGGATCTTCCTTTGTATCGGCGTCTCATTGCTCACCGAAGTCTCGGTGTTCATACCGATTTAGGTCGGGTAATTTTTATTTTTTTTGCTCTTAATTATTAATCTTGATCGCTTGTTTTTCTTAGTTTGTTGATTTATTAATCGGCGGTTTTTATTTTTTTTTCTAGGGTTTAATTTCTAATGATGTGTAGTTGATTGAACTTCACTAGTTTATAGAACCATTTCAAATTTTGATATATGGTTTATAAATTTACAACTTTCATCTCCTCTCAATTCACATCTGAATTTCATAAATTCAGGTAATTACACTTTGCTTAGTTTAATTTTGATTTTTTATTTTCATGATAAATTTTGTAAATACCAAATTATCCCAATTAAATTGCCTGCATATTGTTCGGACCGACCCTTGCCGATCATGTGAAGTTTTCGGAGAGGCCATGAATGAGCCTTTGGTTTTATATATTTTATGTGCTGGTGGAATTAGTTGGAGATGGATAGGATTCCCTCTAATGTGAAATTATTTGGTATATTAGTATATATGCATAATGCGTTGATATGAGATTAAATTTGCATCGTTTAAGTGAATTAGTCATGAAATGATTTTATTTCAAGTAGTTTTATTTTTAAATTCATGGATTATCCGTTATGGGTGTGCATATCCGAACACGTACCCGTATCCGAACCCCCCCGTATCCGTCCCTGTGCAGCCTAGTTGGTAGTGACCCACCATTCATAAATTCCTGGATCCGCCACTGGTTGCACATATCCAAGTTCGAGAACGGTACCCTGAAGAGATGTGTATGTGATAGGCCAATATAATCAAGATGATGCAAGACAAGAATATTTATATAAAATGTTAGGGTTGTGAGTGCGTAGCGGAAACAAACTAAAGATGTAGAGATTGAGAAAAATAAATAGAATTGGAAATATGTGGCAAAAAAAGTAGTAAAAGATAGACACACAATTTAACGTGGGAAAAATCCTCAAATAGAGGCAAAAAAACCCACGGACGACGAGTACCCAAAATCCACTATATGAAAATAGGAGAGTACAAGAATCACCCGAAACTTATTAGGGTGAGTAGTACAAATAGAACTCTCACTATAATATAAACTCACTAAGAGTAATACAAAAGATAGTGGATTAGGAGATTGTGTGTATTGGTATCTCCGACCTCATAATATCTTAGAGAGCCGAATCTCCATGATGGAGCTAATAGTTATAAACCTACATATTGTAGGTAATATCTCTCTAAGCCGAAATATTATGTGGATGGAACACTTATAGAGTGTAAAAGAGGATCGGAGCCGTATGAAACATTGGAGGAGTATGGGTGAGTTAATGGTGGATTAGTGATGGACTACTGGTGGATTACCTCAAATGTTGCCCAACACCCCTATATATAAGTGTGATATGTCGGTGGGTAAATTGGCTTCTAGAAATCTTGAGAATTTTTCATCTTGGGTGCTCCACATTTGCCGACATAAACATTCCTCCAATTTTTCCAAAAATGAATTCTAGATCAATCATGACAAATCATCATCTTTGCATCTAGAAATGAGATCACATGTATCTTAAATTGGGGTTTTGGGCTTTATGGAATTTGGGCCATACAACCCAACAATCTCCACCTTGGAACAAATTCCATCTATAAACTCGTCGTATGAAACCCGAAAAGGGTATAAGAAATGTTTGTATGTCACCCATATATTGACCCGACTATAGCTTGATCTAAGAAAATATGTGACATACCGGAACTCGTTTGACGAGGAGACAACGCCAATCGAGGTTGAGTAATGAATCCACCAAAAATGGATTTTATGTACGCCATCAAGCGCCCAATCCGTTCCGGGTCAGAATGGCCTTCATAGATATCCTCCAGATGATAAAACTTATCTTGCCATCGAACTTCTCAATCTCGAGCTCCATTATTGAAGACATCTTTAATGTGAAAACACTCTAACCAACCTTGGGCTCAGATACCACTTGTTAGGGTTGTGAGTGCATAGCGGAAGCAAATTAAGATGTAGAGATTGATAAAAAATAAATAGAATTGGAAATATGTGGCAAGAAAAGTAGTAAAAGATGGACACACAATTTAACGTGGGAAAAATCCTCAAATAGAGGCAAAAAACCCACGGACGACGAGTACCCAAAATCCACTATATGAAAATAGGAGAGTACAAGAATCACCCGAAACTTATTAGGGTGAGTAGTACAAATAGAACTCTCACTATAATATAAACTCACTAAGAGTAATACAAAAGATAGTGGATTAGGAGATTGTGTGTATTGGTATCTCCGACCTCATAATATCTTAGAGAGCCGAATCTCCATGATGGAGCTAATAGTAATAAACCTACATATTGTAGGTAATATCTCTCTAAGCCGAAATATTATGTGGAAGGAACACTTATAGAGTGTAAAAGAGGATCGGAGTCGTATGAAACATTGGAGGAGTATGGGTGAGTTAATGGTGGATTAGTGATGGAGTACTGGTGGATTACCTCAAATGTTGCCCAACACCCCTATATATAAGTGTGATATGTCGGTGGGTAAATTGGCTTCTAGAAATCTTGAGAATTTTTCATCTTGGGTGCTCCACATTTGCCGACATAAACATTCCTCCAATTTTTCCAAAAATGAATTCTAGATCAATCATGACAAATCATCATCTTTGCATCTAGAAATGAGATCACATGTATCTTAAATTGGGGTTTTGGGCTTTATGGAATTTGGGCCATACAACCCAACAATCTCCACCTTGGAACAAATTCCATCTATAAACTCGTCGTATGAAACCCGAAAAGGGTATAAGAAATGTTTGTATGTCACCCATATATTGACCCGACTATAGCTTGATCTAAGAAAATATGTGACATCACCGGAACTCGTTTGACGAGGAGACAACGCCAATCGAGGTTGAGTAATGAATCCACCAAAAATGGATTTTATGTACGCCATCAAGCGCCCAATCCGTTCCGGGTCAGAATGGCCTTCATAGATATCCTCCAGATGATAAAACTTATCTTGCCATCGAACTTCTCAATCTCGAGCTCCATTATTGAAGACATCTTTAATGTGAAAACACTCTAACCAACCTTGGGCTCAGATACCACTTGTTAGGGTTGTGAGTGCATAGCGGAAGCAAATTAAGATGTAGAGATTGATAAAAAATAAATAGAATTGGAAATATGTGGCAAGAAAAGTAGTAAAAGATGGATACACAATTTAACGTGGGAAAAATCCTCAAATAGAGGCAAAAAACCCACGGACGACGAGTACCCAAAATCCACTATATGAAAATAGGAGAGTACAAGAATCACCCGAAACTTATTAGGGTGAGTAGTACAAATAGAACTCTCACTATAATATAAACTCACTAAGAGTAATACAAAAGATAGTGGATTAGGAGATTGTGTGTATTGGTATCTCCGACCTCATAATATCTTAGAGAGCCGAATCTCCATGATGGAGCTAATAGTAATAAACCTACATATTGTAGGTAATATCTCTCTAAGCCGAAATATTATGTGGAAGGAACACTTATAGAGTGTAAAAGAGGATCGGAGTCGTATGAAACATTGGAGGAGTATGGGTGAGTTAATGGTGGATTAGTGATGGAGTACTGGTGGATTACCTCAAATGTTGCCCAACACCCCTATATATAAGTGTGATATGTCGGTGGGTAAATTGGCTTCTAGAAATCTTGAGAATTTTTCATCTTGGGTGCTCCACATTTGCCGACATAAACATTCCTCCAATTTTTCCAAAAATGAATTCTAGATCAATCATGACAAATCATCATCTTTGCATCTAGAAATGAGATCACATGTATCTTAAATTGGAGTTTTGGGCTTTATGGAATTTGGGCCATACAACCCAACATAAAATAAAATAAATTAGAATTCAGTTCCTTTCAAATATATTATATATTACAGAAAATGAATATAGGAATTTTTATAACAGAATGCAAAAAATTGTAATTTATAATTAGAGCAAAAGTGAATAAATAAAAAAATAAGTTAGAGCAATGTAAATATGACCCATTTAGTACCTGTATCATATTTGTGCACGATATGTTTTGTAGTTATGTATTCTACGCTCTATAATACTTCATATTTATTAGCCTAGTAATTTGATTGGTAAAATCTTTGAATTACTAACCAAAAAATCGGAATTGAATCATATCGAAGCATGGGCTTTGTACTATTTTGTATCACATATATTAGTTGTCTTTATGCAAGCATTGAAGTTGATTAAGAATAGTAATTGTCATGTAAAATTGTCTTACGACCAAGCTTTCTTAAAATCACCTCACTTTTTGCCTTAAAAGAGATACTTATAAATTAAATGGTCACTTTTAGACAAGAGGTCACTTTTTACTTCAAAGGGGTCACTTTTATTATAAGTGACCCATTTACCGCTAAAACTTACTTTAATCTTACAATAAATTATGATAAGATAGTCTTATATGAGATTTTGTAGAATAAAAAAGCTTCAAATGCAATGATGCTGAGAATGCTCTTAAAATTTAAAACAATTGTTTGCTGATAAAGTAGTAAATCATTGGCAATAGTCTGGTTGCTGCAAGCCCCCAGATGAATGCAATTCAGGTACATAAGCCCAATAGTTTGGATGAAGTCAGAAAACAACAGCTACTCTAACAATGATTGCAACGCATGGGAAAATCATCAAAATACCCGCTGCTTCGATTGCCAATCATGCAAGGGAGTGTTTGCCCAAGATTTAACTGCCAAGTGGTTCGAGGCTGGTATCATAGTCGTTGTGCTAGCGGCCAAACATATCATACTTGGCATATTTTTCTGTAATCCTGATGTATGTTGCGGTATACGCCATTCTTACAGTTTGCTCAACTAAGAGTTTCACTAAGGGAACTGTTGTGAAGTTTGTTAACATAATGTGTTGGTTCTAGAAGATATGAAGAATTGGAGGTTTCAACATTCTCTGAAATAGTGTTTTTTTTTGTGTAAGAGGAGTTTTGGCTGCTTGATTGTAGGTTATTGGAGGTAGGTTATTGGAGGAAAGTGTTAGAGGATTAATTGAACAAGAGTTTAAGCTAGTGGTTGGAGCCCTAAAATTAATTTTATATATTCTATCACGTCCGCTCACATAAGAGTCCATTGGGCTTGAAGTGTGGAGATGCAGCATAGGCACCCATATACCCAGCACTAAATTTTCCACCTTGTAATGGAGGGTAGATGAGATTCGAACCCGTGACCGTTTTGTTACGACGTACGACTCTGATACCATGTTAGAGGATCATCTCAACTAAAGTTTAAACTGATGGTTGGAGCCTCAAGATTAGTTTTATACTCTATCAAATTGTCTTCAAATGGGTTAAATGAATTTTGATTGGGTATGACTTGTCCATGATGAACGCCTAATAACAAATAATTATAATTTTACCACATTAAAAAAATTTATGTATCGTGCAAGCTTCAAAACTAGGGCTATTTAAAGAGAATGTAGTACTATAATAATGAAATGTAATGGGTGGTGATAATAAGCATAAAAGTCAACAACAATTATTGGTAGTATTTTATTTCCCTCGCTAACATCACCATGTATAAATCATATCCTTGCAAGATATACAATCCCTTTCTGTCTTGGAGGTCCCTCAAAATCATCAAAGTCAGATGGTTTCCTCCGTTGACTAACTACATCAAACTTAATTGTTAGACTTTATAGAACACTACAAGAGGGGAAGTGAATTGTAGTTGTAGCTTATATTTTAATTAACTCTTTTTGCGGAATTTGAGCTTGAAAGTATAGGAAGTTAGAATTCAAGAGAGAAATTTTACGTTGAAACCTCTTACCTCAATATAAGAAGAAAAACCAAAGACCTCGTTTGGATTTAAACTTTTCACTATAATAGGAGAACACCTCAGTTGTAGTCTATTACATGCACAATCTCACAAGTTCCACTCGGAACTCCAAACTCTCGCAAGTTCCACTCGAAACTCCAGTCTCCCCACTATGATTCCTCAATCATAGTGCTACTCTTTCTCTCTCAATACTCTCGACTCAACTCTAAGTCACTTAAGAGTTTCCACAACTCTTTTCCCAACTCACCACTCTTTAAATGAAATAGAAACTCTAGTGTTTAAACGCTAAGTATAATATTAGGAACTTTAGGAAGTGGCTAAAAACATATGACTTAGAAAATTCTTTAGCTTAGAGTGTTTTGTGGAAGTCAGTTGTGTTTTGTTGGTAGAATTCTTCCTCCTTTTATAGAGGGAGATTCCTTGCAAGCTTTCTCCTAGTTTCTCTCTACTAACTGACATCATGCCCAAAGTTAAGCCACATGATCAGTTAGGTTGTTGAGAAACTTAGGGAACACTTAACCAATAATCGCAACAGGCATTAAAAACCGATGACATCATTAGAACAAATTTAGGAAACGTGATAAAATCAGTTTCTTGGAGAAAATCAAAGATTAATCCAAAAATATTTTTCACAAATATTTTCCAAAAATCACTTAAATAATTTTGTCAAACTTAATTAGTTCCTTATGTTCCATAATACTTTCCTTAATAATTTAAACACTTACATTAATCCTAAAAATACACTCAAATTTTTATTCTTCATGTTTTCACACTTAGAAGTTTCAATTCTGATGCTTCATCTTCAGTTCCAACAGAAAATTCATAAATCTTCATAGGAACTTAGTAACCTTCGTACGAACCTTCTTCTGGAACTTTCTCTTAGCCTGATTCTTCTTTAACGATCAACTGTAGGCCTTGGACTTGTATTAGGTTGACTTCTTTAAGAGTTATCCCTTCTCCTATTATTAGTTGCACTTTCACTCTTAGAAACTCATAATGTAAACTTCTTCTCTCTTGAACTTATTCCACGTTCTCTGGAACTTGGTAACCTTCACACAAACTAAAACCATTAGCTTACAAGTTTGCTTGTCATCATCAAAACACTAAGGGGTAACATCAATTTTGATGGGTCCACCACAAGCAATTGTTCTACGGCAAGCTTCCTCCTTCACAACTTTCAAGCATTAGTTCGAAAAGCACTTACTTGCGAATTGGGCATTTCTACCCCCTTAACAAGAGAACCAATCAGTTGCCCTTCGTAATAAATTAGTAGTTACTAAGGGTCTGTTCGGCACAAGCTTTTTAAGTAGCTTTTAGTGTCTTGACTCGGTCAAAATACTAATTAAGAAAAATAGTAGTGTTTGGTAAGGTAGTGGTGTAAGTAGCTTTTAGTGGTATAAGTAGTGTTTTAGTACTGTTTGTCAAAAGCTACAATTTGTAGCTTTTGAGGTAGCGTTTAGTGGGGTATAAATTATATGTTAAAGTTTTGTTTGACTTCTTAACTAGTTATTTGTAAACAGCTACTTTGACAGGTTCTTTTACCGAACATCAATATCTTATACCGCTACTTTGATAGCTAACAACTAACAGCTACACACCAACCACTAACAGCTACCAACACAGCTACAACTACTCTCACAGCTAAAATCTACTACCACAACTATTGTGTCGAACATGCCCTAAGTCTATGGGAATCACTGGGCTCTTTGTCGAAGGAGATAATCAAGTTTAGATTAACATGCTACAAGTCTACAAAACAAGTGAAATTGCCACCGGTCCATTGCTACCCTCATTAAAGATATCTAGATATTTAGTCAAAGGTTATAGATGATGCAGTTCATTCATATCTACGGTGAAAGCAAATTGTGTCATTGATTGTTAAACTCACAAGAATAATTAGGAGAAAACGGCTTACGGAGCCTTTACCCTTAATCATATATATATAGGCATACAACAAAACCTACCTTGCCAAAACTCCTAACCAAAGATATACACAAAGATATTCACAAAAGATATCCTACTAAACATAAAGATATCCTAACACTCCCCCTCAAGTTGGAGCATGTAAATCACGAATGCCCAACTTGTGAAGTAAAAAAACCAAACTGACGCTTCCCAAGTGCCTTCGTCAAAATATCTGCTATCTGATGACCTGTAGGAACATATGTAGTTGCTAGATTACCAGACACCAACTCATCACGAATAAAGTGACAATCCACCTCTATATGCTTAGTACGATCATGAAAAACAGGATTTTTTGCAATATGAAGAGCGGATTGACTATCACAATATAACTGCATAGGTCTGGGATGCAAAACACCAAGAGAGGACAACAAAGACTTCAACCATTTTAATTCACAAGTTGTAACAGCCATAGCACGATACTCGGCTTCAGCAGAAGAACGACATACTGTCGGTTGTTTCTTGGTCTTCCAAGAGACAGGGGAACGACCAAGAAATACCATATAACCAGACAAAGAACGGCGTGTCAAAGGACACGCTTCCCAACCACTATCACAAAACGCCGTTAAACACAAGTCCTTCATAGGACGTAACAAAATACCCTGACCAGGTGTACCTGTAATATAACGTAGTACCCTGATAGCCGCATCCCAATGTTGCACCTGTGGGACACTCAAAAATTGAGCAAGAGTATGAACAGAATAACTCAACTCAGGACGAGTAACAGACAAATAGACAAGTCGCCCAACTAAGCGACGATACTGATCAGGTTGAGAAAATGGCTCCCCCTCGGCATATGCAAGACGATGGTTCTGCTCCATAGGTGTATCAATAGGCTTACAGTCTAACATTCCGGCTTCAGATAACACATCCAAAGCATATTTACGCTGAGATAAAAATATTCCTTCCGGACCACGAGCAACTTCAATGCCCAAAAAATACTTCAACACACCAAGATCTTTCATATGAAAGCAAGTACTCAAATATTTTTTAAAGCGAGTAATTGCATCATGAGACGAACCAGCAATAATCAAATCATGAACATACACAAGAACATGCAGGGAGAAACTACCCTGAATATAACTAAATAAAGAGTAATCTGCATATGACTGCTTAAAACCATAAGATTTCAAGGCATTAGAGAGCTTAGCAAACCACTGTCGAGGAGCCTGTTTCAAACCATACAACGATTTCCGTAACCTGCAAACTTTCCCTGGAGTAGGACAAGTATACCCCGGAGGAAGTTGCATATACACCTCTTCCTCCAAGTCACCATGAAGGAAAGCGTTATGAACATCCATTTGATGCAACTCCCAGTTCAAAGAAGCTGCAATAGAAAGAAAAAGTCAAACAGTACCCATTTTTGCCACCGGGGCAAAAGTCTCATTATAATCAACACCTGCAACTTGGCGATTACCATAAACAACAAGACGTCCTTTAAGACGCTTTACTTCACCAGTAGACGTATATTTGATTTTATAGACCCAACCACTACCAATAGCTTTCTTACCTAGAGGTAAGTCCTCCAAAGTCCACGTGTCATTTCGTTCAAGAGCATCAATTTCTTCTTTCATTGCCGGACGCCACCCTTCATGTTTCACAGCCTCTTTAAACGAAGAAGGCTCTCTACCTTTTGTAACTGCTGCCAGAAAATACTTATGTCTCATAGAAAAATTGTTATAATCAACATAACAAGCTATATCAAAAACTTTACCTGAAGAACGTGAAGGAGTAGCGGGAGCAGTAAGTTTTGAAGGAGTGGGGTCTATAGAGTGACGAACAACCGTATTAGTAACATAACCACGGAGCTTCGAAGAGGGAATTTTTAGCTTCACCATTACCTACAATGCTACTCACTGCCATGTCATTCGAACTCCCCGTTGACTCAAGAAGGTCAACAGAAGCATCACCATCATTAACATGAATATTAGGTGATGACGAGGCATTAGTGGAACTAATAGCTTGCATGTCAACATTAACCTCATGACCAGTAGCATGAATATTATGAATTTCATTAACACCAATCTCACGCACAGGGGCATGCACAATCAAATCATCACAAAACTCCTTATCATCCCACAAATTAACTTGATTAAAGTAAGACTTCCAGTGAACCCTTTCTGCTGCATTAAAAGTTTCAATAAATGGGAAGGTATCCTCAACAAATTGCGCATCACGACTTATCAAAAATTCGTTAGTTTCCAAATCATAAATTCTCCAACCTTTTTTCCCATAAGGATATCCAACAAATATACACCTCCTAGACTGCGAGTCAAATTTATCGTTAGTACGAGTATTATTCACCACATAGCTTAAACAACCAAAAACACGAACCTCAGCATAAGAAGGAGGTTTCCCAAACAAATACTCATAAGGTGTTTTACCAGTTAAAGTAGGAGTCGGGGTCATATTAATAAGATGAACCGCGGCTAATACACATCCTCCCCAAAAATACTTAGGCAATTTTGCTTGGAAACGTAAAGCACGAGCAACACTTAAAATGTGCTTATGTTTCCTTTCAACACGACCATTTTGTTGAGCGGTATCGACACACGAGGTTTGATGCAATATTCCTTTTTTGTCAGAAAATGGTCTCAGACTCAAGAACTCTTGACCATTATCACTTTGTAAAACTTTAATCTTTTTATTGAATTGAGTTTTGATTAAAGCATAAAAATCACGAATTAATTTCCCAACTTCAAATTTTACAATCATCAAATAAATCCAAGTAGCACGGGAGAAATCATCTACAATAGTAAGGAAATATCTTGCATTGCAACTAGATGAAACTTTATTGGGACCCCAAATATCACAATGTATCAAATCAAACAAACCAAATGTTTTATTCATACTTAAAGGAAAAGAGTTTCGGGGTTGTTTACCCATAAAACAAATACGACAATCAAACACACCACACTTTTTATTCATACTACTACTAGCTACTCCAGGTAAAGAAGAAACCACTTTCATTGAAGGATGACCTAAACGTCTATGCCATAACATACTTGCATCTGGAACAACCACATAATTGACATGAAAATTACGAGCACGAACCGGCCGGAAGAGATAGACCCCATTATACTGCACCTCCGCTCCAATCAGGTTCTTCAAAGTGCGGTCCTGAATAGTACATAGCTTGTTAGTGAAAAGAACAATATATATATTTTTTTCTAATATTTGAGACACTGACAATAAGTTACAATGTAATTCGGGAACAAATAAAACATCTTCTAATATTAAACCATCACTCAATTTTATTTTTCCTTCTTTAGTGGTTGTAGTACTCTTTCCGTTAGGCAATCCAACCGGAGAAAAAATATCACACAAATCATAAAACAAATTTAAATCACCCGACATATGATTGGACGCTCCGGTATCAATTATCCACTCATTAGAATCATACATACCGTGGGATGTTTGGTCAGTTGAAGGAGTAGGGGTTTTTCCTCCCTTAATTGCATTTATCAATTGCATCAGTGAGTGTAGGAGCACTTTGACGATCACCCTCACTAATCTCGAGCCCACACGATTGCCGTGAGCTGCTGCTCATGTTTGCCGCAAACCCACGACCACCACCACTTGAATGACGACCACCACGACCCCTTCGAGCACCACCACGACCACTTCGACCACCACGGTTACCACCACGCCCACCAGAAGACCACTCAGACCAACCATGGAGTTCGAAACAACGTTCCTTCTCATGCCCCTTACGACCACAATGGTCACACACTCTAGCATCATCACCATTTTGACGGGCAGACCTGCCGTGAGCCAACCCCGACGCCGCAAACCCAACAACACTTTCAGAACGCGTGTCTTGAGCATCGGAAACGGTTTGCTTTCGTTCATCAGATACAACCTTAGCATAGGCCACATTAAGAGAAGGAACCGGGTCCATCATAAGGAAGGTCAACACGACACTACCAAACTTCTTTGGGTCTAAACCAATACAAAATTGATGAAGCAATTCACTTTCAACAATCTTAGCATATTCAGAAGCAGCATCACACGTACATTTAGGCAACTTACAATAGCTAGCCAATTCATCTTGTAGCTTTCTTAATTCACCAAAGTATATTGCCACCGGCCGACCGCGTTGCTTGCAATCCACAATTTGAGCCTTCAACTCAAGAATACGAGGACCATTGCCAAGGGAATATCTATCACGTAGATCATCCCACAAAGATTTGACATGGTCGGGAAAACGAACGCAGAACGCACCGAGAGGCGTCCAAGGTATTCACAATCCAAGCAACGAGCATGGAGTTAACAATACCCCATTGATCATAATCTGGAGACTTAGCATCCGGCACCTTTATAGTCCCATCAATGAAGCCGAGTTTGTTCTTAGCACGAAGATTATTGCGCAAAGAACGTGACCACTCCTCATAATTATCTCCTTTAAGCAAGATAGGACTAATCACCGCACCGGTGCCCTCACTCGGATGCAAATAGTATGCGAGAGAAAGGTTCATACTTAGACCCCGTTGGAGTCTTATCACCACCACCGATCATCACTCCTTAAGAATCAATTAACAAAAACAAAGCGGAAGCAATAGCCAGGAACAAAGAAAATAGCAAGGTCACGCCTTGAATGAAGAAACAAGAAAGGTTATGGTTTGTGTTTTGAAAAAAAAAATCTGAAAAAGAAACGTGAAAGGGTTCAAAGAATTCTCTAATTTAGAGTGCTCTAGATACCATGTTAAACTCACAAGAATAATTAGGAGAAAACGGCTTACGGAGCCTTTACCCTTAATCATATATATATAGGCATACAACAAAACCTAACTTGCCAAAACTCCTAACCAAAGATATACACAAAGATATTCACAAAAGATATCCTACTAAACATAAAGATATCCTAACATTGATCATCAAAAAAAAATCACCAATCATCCTATTCAATGGCAGAAGTCGACATCAACAAGGACAGTGAGAATCTCCTTTTTCTATATTGTGTTGAGAGAAGGCTTTCCTATTCTTTCCATGTACCAAAAATAAGATATATATTCTTATATTCTACGAGGAAATTAATCAATAACTATATATAGGCCCTATTCTTTTGAATTTATATTTGCTTATCTGAACTTATCTGGACTAATCTGAACTTATTAGACCTTATTAGTACTTAACGAAAGTTATTTGAACATTTGAGCTTATTTTGTGAGTGCGTCAATACATAAAAAGAAGAATAAGGTGATTATTCTCAAAATGGGTAATACATAAGGTGGTTATTATCAAAAAATCCTTAACAAAAGTTATCTAAACTTGTTATACCTTATTAGTCCTTATTAGTTAGTCCTTATCTGGACTAATATGAACTAATCAAAACTTTTTTGAACTTATTCAAACTTGTCTAAACTTATTTTTTCTTATCTGAAAATAAGTTGAACAGAACCGGATCGTGCTAACACTCCAGAAATTTATTCTTGTTTAGGTGGAGCATGTTCCTATTTGCATGGAAACCGTAAACAAATAGAAATAAAAAAGTAGAATATTAAACAAATACCTACCTCTCCTAACTAGGAAGGCGTATTTTATCAAAAAGGACCTATCATGGACAAGGATTAGAAGTGTCATGTTCAAACTTTCGGAATCAGGGGAATTATGCCATCTGATAAACTAGTATATTGCCCCAATTACGTTTGCCTTCAATAATTAATTGCGTGGTCAACCTTAATGTTGATGCTGCAGCGGCAAAGTCTGTTTAATAAATCACCACTTGCCTACTACAAATCAAACAAAGCAAACCGTTACATTATGAATTTATGATAGGATATCGATTCCGAAAACCGTAACACAGAGGCATCCAGTGGCGGAGCCACGTTGTGTCATGGTGGGTCACGTGACCCACCATTATTTTGCAAAAAAAAAAAAAAAAAAAAAGAAACAAACCAACGCAGCAGGCAGCAGCACGCTAAGTTTCTCTCTCTCCTCTCTTCCTTTTCCCCTCTCTCTGAATCTCTCTCTCTCTCTCCTCTCTCTCCTCTCTCTCTCTCGAATCTCCCAAGAAAATTTGATGACAATATGTTCATGATTTCTAGAAATTAAAACCCAAAAAAATTGAAGAGAATTACAAGAAACAATTTTCACCTGTTCTTGAAGTGTTACTTAAAATTTCAAACCCAAAAAAATCAGCACTTTGAAGTGGTGAAGAACAAAGAGCAATCGGAAAAAGAAATGGAGATTTAGGGCCCCTTATTTAAAGCCCCTTAATGCCATTTTCAGAAAGGTTAGAGCTAAATCCGAGAATAAGGTTTGTAATTTCTTCTACATTTTTCCGATTTTTGTTCCTCAATTGTCTTGTTAGGGTTACGATCTTGTTCAGATCGGGGTTTAATTTGCTCGGAAATCGATTTGATTTGGTTTTTTTGGGGATTTTTTCGAGAATAATATTTTTGTATTGATGTGTTTTCGAGTGTGTTTTGATTGTAATGCGAAGAACCCTACTTGGGCGTCGGTGACCTATGGGATCTTCCTTTGTATCGCCTTTCATTGCTCACCGAAGTCTCGGTGTTCATACCGGTTTAATCGGGTAATTTTTATTTTTTTTGCTCTTAATTATTAATCTTGATCATTTGTTTTTCTTAGTTTGTTGATTTATTAATCGGCGGTTTTTTATTTTTTTCTAGGGTTTAATTTCTAATGATGTGTAGTTGATTGAACTTCACTAGTTTATAGAACCATTTCAAATTTTGATATATGGTTTATAAATTTACAACTTTCATCTCCTCTCAATTCACATCCGAATTTCATAAATTCGAGTAATTACACTTTGCTTAGTTTAATTTTGATTTTTATTTTCATGATAAATTTTGTAAATACCAAATTATCCCAATTAAATTGCACGCATATTGTTCGGACCCGACCCTGCCGATCATGTGAAGTTTTCGGAGAGGCCATGAATGAGCCTTTGGTTTTATATATTTTTATGTCTTTGGTGGAATTAGTTGGAGATGGATAGGATTCCCTCTAATGTGAAATTATTTGGTATATTAGTATATATGCATAATGCGTTGATATGAGATTAAATTTGCATCGTTTAAGTGAATTAGTCATGAAATGATTTTATTTCAAGTAGTTTTATTTTTAAATTCATGGATTATCCGTTATGGGTGTGCATATCCGAACACGTACCCGTATCCGAACCCCCCCGTATCCGTCCCTGTGCAGCCTAGTTGGTAGTGACCCACCATTCATAAATTCCTGGATCCGCCACTGGAGGCATCCAATTTCACCCACAAAAAAGTTACTCGTTTAAAGAGTAAAGTAATTATGTTAGAATGGAAGGATTATGTGTTGATATTGATCGTAAGCGCTTCAATGATTTCGATTCGGCGCCGGAGTGTGGCTAGCGTTCCAACCTCGCGACGGTTGCTTAGGAAGCGTTGGGACAATCTGTTTTACATTTGGTTTCTTAGTAATCTTGTTTGTTTGTTCCGTCATGTGTGGTCAGTAACAAGGACATGCCCGCGGTTTTTACAGCTGTTGTTGCACTTGGGATTGTAGGAATATATAGATGCATATAGCGGAATTTCAGGAAACAATTTCCTAACATCTATCATAGGATCGCAAACATATGAATCATTCAATAGGGATCAAATATCAAACCTTTGTAGCGTGATTTCCCTGTTATATGCAAGCTTTGAAGATCCGAGAGCCCCAAATGTTGCTCCTCTAATCAGTCCACGAGCACCAGTTGAACACCAACGTCTGCTAGAACGGAAGAGAAAAGATCCCTTGCTTTTTGGTGGTATAGGCGCTGGTTAGAGGGAATAGATTTGGGTTTCAATTCTCTCTCTCTTGTGAAAAGAAACTGATTAATGAATTGATCACCTAAACCCTAATATTATATCCTATATATAATAGAAGAGTCATACGCTAGTTAGGAGAACTAATTCTCCTCCTATTCCCCTTTGGACCGGCCCAACCCTAATCCTAAATGGATTTGGATTGCTTTGTCCAACTTGTGCTACAATGTGTGACCTCATAGGATTAATACATTTTAGCTATAGGCCCAATCAATATTGTCCTATTAATCATATTTATTCTCTAGCAAGAAAATAAGATTACTAAAATAATTAATTTTATTATCTTCATAATATTATTCCTATTTATATTTAGTAATTGCCAGGATGTCTAAGGACATATTCCTTCAATCTCCCACTTGTCCGAAGACAAGAGCGCAATGTTAAATTCCTTAAGTCACTTAATGTCAAATTTGATAACACAATGTTATTCTCAAATTTATGTTCCTTGATCGCTGAGTTCGAACTGCTCAAATAAGGATTAACTCATTAATCCTATTCCGCATGGCCATGCAATTTCCCAGTTCTCGCTCATCAAGAGGCCCAGACACCATTCCTATTTAATAGGAGGACTTATCCACTCTTGTATGACCATAACTCCCACTCAATTCTTAGCCCACTGATCACTTGCCTTTATAACCTCCTTTTACGGTGCGGCGTTTAACAGTGTCAAAGTTAAACTAATTATATTGTGGTTATTAAGACATACTCATGTCTAAGGAATCCACTAAATATAGTAGTTTGATTCTACTTTTAGAATCTAATTAGGTCAAGTCTCAATGTATCAACTATACATCCATATAATCAATTAGACATCTCTATGTCTCCATAGCCCATGGAACTGCGCTATCAATTAATTATATACTAGTCTTTTACATAAATCACTTATGTCCAATTTAGTGATTTAGACTAGGGACTTTAAATAAATTGTGATTTAAGTTCACTTTATAGGGTTCCATTATCAAAACGTTTTCGATAATCCTATTTGAAAACACAAATTATTTGGACATTTTATTTAATACTAAACCAAGCGATTAAATAAGAAACGAAATTTTATTGATAAACATTCAAAGCATAATAAATGTCTTTACAATTGTAAACATGAAGTAAACAACCTAAAGCCATTCTCCCGTATGCTTAAACCCCATAGACCTAGTATGACACTCATGCTTAGGTTGAGCAAGCGGTTTAGTTAGAGGATCTGCTATATTATCCTCAGTATGAACCTTGCTTACATCGGTATATCCAGTAACAACTAACTCCTCATCTCCACCATATACCAAAAAATTATCCTAAGTCCTTCGCAAGTACTTAAGGATATTTTTCGCTGCAATCCAGTGCGCATCTCACGGATTTGGATGGTATCTGTTTGGATATACTCAAAGCATATGCAAAATATCATTCAAATAGGTATGTAGGGTTTGAATCAAAATGATTTGAGAATTCCATCTTTATGAAGTTTCTCAATGCGCTTTGAGCTTATGTGGCCTAATCGACAATGCCATAGGTATGTAGGGTTTGAATCATTTGCTTTATGTTTCTTCTTTGTCTATGTTATAGATTTGGGTTTCTAAGTCTAGTACATATAAACCATTTGATAACTTAGCGGAGACATAGAACATATCATTCAAATACGCTGAACAATAACAATAGTTCTTTATTGTAAATGAATAACCTTCGGAATCCAAAACAGAAATCGAAATAATGTTCTTTGTGATAACATGAACATAATTACAATTATTAAGTTCTAAAACTAATCCTGAAGGTAAAAGTAGACTATATACTCCCACTGCCAATGTAGTAACTCGTGCTCCATTGCCAACACGAAGATCTACTTCTCCCTTTCCCAATGTTCTACTTCTTTTGAGGCCTTGCATATTACAAATAATGTGCGAGCCACAAGTGGTGTCAAATACCCAAGAAGCAGAAGTTGCTAAGTTAACTTCTATAACATACATATCTGAACTAGAAACTCCTTTCTTTTGATCCTTCAGATACTTGGGGCAACTACTTTTCCAATGACCAACCTTGTTACAGGTGTAACAATAGTGCTCATCAGCAACTTTTGGTTTTGGTGTAGTCTTTTGCTTTTCAGAAGTTTCAGACTTAGCAACTTATTTGCTTTCGTCCTTCTTAATAGCAATCCCAATCCTATTGAGCGATTGCCCTTTACTAACCATAAGAACATCCTCATATTTTTTTCTAGGCTGGTTAGGGATGTTTCGCTCAGTCTGAGTTAGCCTTTCATGCATCTCTTGCATCGTTGCTTCCTCTCCTTGCATGTGAAAGTCTTTGAACTTTTGAGTTAACGAGAACGATTCCCATATCATTTTCACTTGCAATGAAACGTTCAGCATTCAATTTGTCCTTCGAAAGGACGGAGCGCAAATTACAAGTAGAATTGTTGGTGTTGATATTGTTGTTACTAGACATAATTACTACAACAAATAATAAAGCAAGATTTAATCAATGTTTATCAAGAAAGCAATAATTAAACAAATTTTAATTACTACTACCCTTTATTCAAAATGAAAGTCCCCCATTGAATAAAGAAATAACCAAGATCCCCTCCCACTACAATCAAACGGACTTTGGCCCTGCCTTCAATTTATAGTAGTTGAGGTAAGTAAACACTTTACTAATTATAACTAATTATAATTCTTGGTAGACAGGTTAACAATTCTTTGTTTACTCCTATCTCTTAGCTTCAAAACCCAAAACTTTGTCTTTTGATGATTTTATTGAGTTAAACCAAACATTAACATGTAAGTTTTAAAAAACCTACCCTACTATCCCCGAAACTATGAGCAACACCCTGCTTTGGCAGAACCTATTACTCATGATCTAAGGCTTTATAGGTGTTGTTTGGAAAAGCAATTGAACTCAATATTACTTTTGGGGACCTAAGTTTACTAATATGGTCAATCAATAATGAACACATGAATTAATTTAACCACAAACAAACTTAGAAGCAAGCATTTAAACAAAATAAATGCAAGAAAATTATAAAAGCAATAATTAAATGATCTAGTATGACCCCTTTACTTAGGAAATTAACTAATCTTCATGAATCCTCCCTTGAATCTCCATGTATCACCATGCTTGAAACTCCTTGGATCCTCATGCTTGATTAAATAATTTGAATTAAATAAATAACGAAAATTTAACGGTTTTTTCACCATATACCCCTGACAAATTTTTTTTGCACCATATACCCTTTCAACTTTTGAAATTCACCATATACCCCTCACCTTTAAAAAAATACATCCACATACCCTTTTTGTTAACAGACGTCAAGTTGCCGTTAGTGTTTTATTACAAGTTTGCCATTAAGTTTGGGCGCCATTATGGTTGGAGTAAATGATCAGTTTGCAAAAAAAACAACGCCCATTCATTTTCACCTTCTCTAACCCTCTGTTTTACTAGAGCTTAGGCATCCATGGAATCCAAAAATCTGTAACCCATTTTGAGAAATCTAGACACTGGTTTGTGCGCAATTGTAAGAGCTTCATTACTGGTGCAAAATTTGCTCTGGGGTCTTCTTCAGGAGGGGAAAAACGCGGAGTTCGTGAGTTGCGAAAGTTGGTTTGAAGTTCAAAATTTTCAAGGGTCCTTTTCGTTCCAAGTAAGTTCTTTATCCCTTTGTTTGTGTTGTTGATAATTTATGTTTTTGGAATTTTTATGGTTAGGGTTTTCTGCGTTTTAGGGTTTCGTTTCTTTCGGTTTTTATGGTAGTTTTTGTATAGTTAATCATAGCAAAATTTTGAATTTTTTTTCCTTGCATTCAAATGTAGTATGCTTATTTGTGTTGGAAATTTGTTGTTGTTGTTGATTTGGTTAGGATGGCTGCTGTTTGGTTACTTTTGCACTATGACAGTAAGGATTTTGATGTGAGGGTTGAGGACACTGACATGTGTCACTTAATGGGTTTGTATGAGGATGTAATGGAGGAGGCAGTTAAACAAGATGTGTTTCTCCCTAAGGCATTTAGGCTACTTGTCCATAATCCTTGGACTAATAGGAAAATGGAGATTGAGAGTGACAAGGACTTGGGCAGGGTTTGGTCTTTTGGAAGGGGCACGGACACACCATTGACATGTGGGTGGAGGAAACAAACAACCCCGGGATAGTATTTAGGTCATATGTTCGGTTAAGGGAACAAGGCGAGAAGGAAAAGCTGGAGAATATAAGGAGAGTGCAAGAGATCTTAAGGAAGGAGCGGGGAGGAAGAGGAGAGAAGAATGAAAGAAGAAGAGGAGAGAAGAATGAAAGAAGAAGAGGAGGAGAGGGAAGCTGAATTGGCAAGGAGTTTTTGTGTTGCCATTGAGGTGCCCGTCCTATCTTCGTGGATGATGTGCGGATAGTTGAGTACATGAGGGTGTACTCGAGTCGGGGGGCCGATGAGTGTTGTCTAGGGCCTTCTCAACCCATCGCCTCACCTAGCAAACAACACACACCACCACCACCTCCTTCACCTCCTAGAGAGCCTACACCACCACCTTCACCTCCCAAACAACACACACCACCACCTCCTTCACCTCCTACGAGCCTACACCACCACCTTCACCTCCCAAACAACACACACCACCACCTCCTTCACCTCCTACGAGCCTACACCACCACCTCCTCCTCCACCTCCTAGAGAGCCTACACCACCACCTCATTCCCGAGAAAAAGAAAAGGGTTAAAACCACCCCAGTTAGGAGACCTTCAACAAGAAACCAAACACAAACACCTTCCTCCCTAGTTTCTAGGCAAGGCACACAACCTACACCTTCCTTCCCCGAAACTAACATTCCAACTTCTTTAAAACCAAACAAAGCACCAAGGACTAGACCTAAGGGATTTAGGGTGCCTAAGAGCACGACAAGAAATTTGGAACCTATGTACCCAAAAAGAGAGGCACTTGGAAGGGAGGGTACGGGGAGGAAGAAGGTCCACGGTTCTCGTGTGTTTGGATGAGGAGTATGGTGATTTGGAGGGGTGATGCCTCATCCGATGGTACCTATTGTGATTCGGGTGAGGGAGGGACCGATGATGATGACATTTTGATGGCCGATTTTGTAGTTCGGGAGGATGAGATTGCGGTTGAGGACCATTACCTTGAGAAGACCGTTGAGGATTGCCTTGATGGTAGTTCCAGCTTGGACGGAGTGTACAACGAATGGGAGGGTTTGGGATGAAACTCCTTTTGGGTCTATCAAGCTTGAAGAGTGGTTGATCTTTCCAACCAAGGCGGTGTTTTTGGAAGTTCTCGGGGATTATTGCATCCGAGGAGGGGTTTGCAATAAGCGTTGAAAAGGCTAACACTAAGAGGTTCACATGCTTCTTGTTGAATGGATGGATGCGGTTGGAGGATACATGCCTCTATGATTGCTTGATAAAATCGGTTGGGCAATCAAGACATTGAAGGGGGAGCACAAAGCATGTGGGAGATTAGAGGATAATCCTATGGTGAGCTCTGTGTGGCTCGCAAACACCTTCTTGACTATATTTCTACAAACACGATGTACCGGTTGAGGGGCCGGCCGAAATTGGCTTTGGAGAGGTTTAGGGTGAGGGTCAAAAGGCTTTTGTACAAGGTTAAAGTCATGTCAAAAGAGTTTTTATATGGGGGGTTTGGGGAGTCTTATGGACTCGCCGCCAAGGTATGCGAGAGATGATCAAAGAGACCCACCCCCGGCTCTTATGCCCTTGTCACTTAGTGCGGGAACACTGCAAGTGTTGCCCCTAAGTTTGTGGCATGTTTCTTCTCTTTAGCGACACGGTTTAGGGGCTTTATAAAAGGGTGTAGGCCTATTATAGGCATAGATGGGGCCCACCTAAGTGGGTATTACAAGGGTATTCTGCTGTCAGCCTTAGGGATTGATGGAAATAATGAGATCTTGTTGATTGCCTATGGCATTGTGGACACTGAGAGCATTGAAAGCTGGACTTACTTCTTCAGAAACCTCCAGCTTGTGTTTCAACAAGAAGGTTGTGCCAGAGATGATTGGACCTTCATCAGTGACAGGATGAGGGTGAGTATTTTTTTGTTTAGCTTTTGTGTGTATTTCAATCATTGCATTTTTACTAATTTGCTAATTAGTTACTGATTTCATTGGTCAGGGTGTTGAAGCCTCTTTGCATTATGTGTTCCCTAGCTAGGGCAACAAGAAGAGTGTGTTGCCAACATTTATACATGAATTGCAAGAATGCTGGCTACAGTGGCACAGCATTCCACAAGCTCTTTTGGACTGCAGCAAATGCATACAACAAGTATGTTTTTAACAAGGCCATGAAGGAAATACAAGCCTATGATGCCAAAGCAGAAGAGTATTTGGATTCCACCACAGAACAATGGAGTAGGCATGTGTTTGACCCACAAGTTTGTTGTGACCATAATACAACAAACTTTGTGGAGAGCTTCAATGCATGCACCAAGCCTTATAGAGATCTTCCTGTGGTTACATTACTTGAAGGTTTGTGTTTTGTCCTCTTGTTTCTTCATTGTCTTTTCATTCATGAACCACATAACTAATCACAGTTTTCTGTTTCATTGTAGCTATAAGGCATTGGTCAATGAAGAGACTTGGGGCTAGATTTGCTAAGGCTGCTGATATGGAAGCAACACAGTTGACTGAGTATGCAGAAAAAAAATTAGCAACTAGGGCTGATGAATCCAAGTTCTGTTATGCAACAAGCTGTGGGGGTGGTGAGTTTGAGGTGAGAGATGGTCATGTTTACTTTCCTTGCAAGCTCACAGACATGACATGTCAGTGTGGTAAATGGCAAGGGTGTGGCATTCCTTGCAAACATGCATTGAGGGTTATGTTCAATGAGAGGCTTGAGCCCTCTGATTTTGTGTCCCCTTACTTCAAGGGTGAGGCTTACAAGCACACATATGGGGAGCACATTCACCCTATGTCTGACCCAAGCCATTGGCCAGAATACAATCTGCCAGTCATTGACCCCCCTTGTATCAAGAGAGGTGCTGGGAGGCCTGCCAAACAGAGGAAGAGAGGGCCAAATGAAGCTAAGAAGGGTCAGAGGAACAGCAGTGTTAAGTGTAGCAAGTGCAAAGAGGTGGGCCATAATGCTAGGACTTGTGGAGGTGGTGCCACTAAAAAAGCAAAGAAGGACAAAGCCTCTTGCTTCAACCGCCAAGCATCTCGGAAGAAGCAAGGATCTCGGAAAGAAGGACAAAGCCTCTACTTCAACCGCCCAAGCATCTCGGAAGAAGCAAGGATCTCGGAAGAAGGACAAAGCCTCTACTTCAACTGCCCAAGGATCTCAGCGTACACGGAAGAAAGAAAGGCAACTCGAGGCTACCACTACCTCAAAGCAAAGAACCGGAAGGGAAGAAGAGTAAGAAGAAGTGAAGATTGAAGGGTTCCAAGAAGGACAAAGCCTCTACTTCTAACCCGCCCAAGCATCTCGGAAGAAGCGAAGGATCTCGGAAGAAGGACAAAGCCTCTACTTCAGCGCCAAGGATCTCGGCGTACACGGGGAAGAAAAAGAAAGGCAACTCGAGGCTACCACTACCTCAAGCGGCAACCGAAAAGGGAAGAAGAGTAAGAAGAAGTAAAGATTGAAGGGTTCCAAGATGCTCCTTGCATGCCTTTTTTTTGTGAATTGGGGCACTATTTTTTGTAAGGCTACTTTGTGATCTAAAAGCCCCTTTGTTTTGTCGAAACACGGTTATATGATCATTAAGAGGATAGTTTTTGTAAAGCTACATTAGTAGATAAGCTACATTAGTAGTTAAATATTACAAACATTAGGATCACAAACATGAGTACTCCTACTTTTATTCTTTGCATTAACTAATTTGTGTTGCCTTCAATTTTTTCTTCAATTGCTTGAGTTCTTCCTTCATTTCTTTGTTGTCGAGCTTTCCCCCTCTTCCCTACCGCCTTCATTGTGCTTGAATCCCCTTCCATGGCTGCTGCTACCTTGGTCATAACTTCCTTTTGCACCATCCGAAACTATTGCATGAATCACATTTGTAGTACATGCAACCTGCGGAGGATTAGTTGCGGTTTGAACTTCTTATTGCATATTTTCTCCCACAAATGCAATAAGAGTTAGGGACCCTAATATATGAAGAATCGTAGTGTGAAGAGCATGTATTTGAATGAGAACTCATACTTCATGTTAAGGGATTCGGTTTGCATAGGATTGGGCTTTATAAAGAACCACGGGCCGGCCTTTAATCTTCCTAACGACTAGTTTTTTAAATCGGAAGAGTAGCCGTTATAACTCGAAACATAATTTAGGGGTATATGGTGCATTAAGTTCCATATTAGGGGTATGATACGCTCAAGTTATACGGTGTTTTTATTATATTTTGGGTGCTTTTTGCTAAGGGTCTTGATCATAATTGTTAACGTTTGCGTTTTATTTAGCTCTTAGCGGAAGTTCGAATTTTGTATATTAATTATAGTTAAAGTTGTAAGTTCCGAGCTCCTAGAAGCATTAGTGGTTGGAGCGACTCAACATCGTTACACTAGCCAAGCGTCGCCACAAGTTCTAACCAAGCACCGCCGCAAGCATAATCCAAGCACAGCACGACTCCAACATAGCATCAATTCGGCCCAGCAGCGCGGGAAGCCTCGAGCCATCCAACTCTCGCGCGCGCTCGAAGCAGCACCTGCCCAGCACAGTAGCTCGCAACCCGCGAGAATCCTCGCACCTCGCGACCCCCTGCCTTCGCGACTCGCGAGGCCTGTCGCGACTCGCGACCTCCTTGCCCAACCAAGTTGTGCGAAAGACAGAGTACTCTTCGCGACTCGCGATCGGTCTCGCACCTCGCGACCCTCTAGGTCGGTGTAATTGTCGGGTGATTTTTGGGCTTTAGTATAAATACCAAAATTTGTTTTTTGGGAAGAGGGGGGAGCGACCTCAAGGAGAGGGAGTCTCCAAAACTCCACTCTTCTCTTATTATCTTCTCTTTTTAGTTTTCATTTTCTAGTTTAGTTTTTAGAGATTTCAATTATGGAATTGGCTTATGCTATGCCGATTGTAGCTTGAACTGTTCTTGAACGAGATTAACATGAAGCTTCAAGCATTATTGTGAGATATTTCCTCTCTATTTAGTTTCTTTGATTATGGTTTAATTTCTATGATTGTTTTCTATGGTTTCTGCATAATTATGCTAGGAACGTTACTAGTTTGATTGTGTAATTAATCTAATGCTAGATTTAAGAATAGAATCGGATTGTTTTATTCTTTTATCAATTGGTAGCAAACTAGGGAGTAACTTAGATGCTTGATCGTCTTGGTTATTTCTTGGGGAAATTGAATCAAGCTGTTGAATTTTTATCGCTTGTATGACGTTAGCGGGTCAATTGATTCTCTGTGTTTATTCTTTGCTATTGGATTGAACTTAGACGCGATCGGACTAGGTTATCCTTTAGTTAGGGTTTTATAGTCACGGCGATCGTGCTATTCAACTAAGAATAAGGAGAATGCGAGATTAATTCTCAACAATAGATAATCTTGGAAATAATTAGAGTTGAGGTTGAATGATCGATAATGAATTGAAGTGGATGTTAATCGGATTCAAGATCTTTCCATATTGATTTCTCATTTTATTTAATTATGCTAGTTAATTTTAGTTTGTTTATAACTCTTTTGAAACCCCCCCCCTTGTTATTAGGTTTCTCGGCCCTTAGCTTAATCTAAGTATTGAATCCCGCTAGATATTAAACTTATCCCTATTTCCCTGTGTGGATACGAACCTTAATTCCCTTCTACATTTAATTGTAAAAGAGAGTAGGAGAAATTTTATCTTTGGTTGGGTGCACACGACGGATACGCACCTACCAAATTTTGGCGCAGTTGCCGGAAACGGTGTTACTTGTTTGTATTTAGCGTGATTTTGGATGGTATTGCTTGTGCTCTTTGATTTTGGTTGACACTCATAGCGCTAACAATGCATTGCAAGAGTTCTTCTCAATCAATTTTGCGGGTACTTGAAGTGGAGATTGACATGGAACCACCATTGTCACACATGGAGCCAAGCCCAATGATTAAGCTTAAGGTACTAAGTCGAGCTAACGACTTTAAACAACAGCGCTTCTCGGGAGGCAACCCGAGACCCCTTTTATTTTCTTTCTTTTCCTTTATTTTCTCATCAAATTTCCACCACCACAACAAATTTTCTTTCAACCACCGCCCACCCACTAAAAAGAACCACAACCAATCTTAATCCACTTGGAGCCAAAATCCACAAAAGAAAACCCGTTGGGAGGAGTTCAATAGCTAGGAGTTGGTACAACTAGAGGGTTGAGATTGTTAATGAATCTTTTCGATCTCTTAAGCTAGGTTGCAAATCTCAAAAATTTAAACATTTGAATTTGTCATTTGTTTGAGGTGATTCGAGGGGAGAGGGTTGTGAGTTGATTTATGAGATTCGAGTTGGTGTTATTAAGAAATTTGAGTTTGACGGATTGTTTGTCATGAGTTTTGAGCATTCGATCTTGATTTACCCGATTTTTAAATTCCCCCCATTTTCGGTTTACTTTTTCTTCTAATTGTCGTCACATTGAGGACAATGTGTAGTTTAAGTAAGGGAGAGGGTATTCTCATTCTCATGTATCTATGTTGTATTTATTACTTTCAATTTGAAAAAAATGAAAAAAAAAATGAAAAAAAAAATATAAAAAAAAAAAAAAGTGATGAAATGAATCACGTGAGTTGAAAACCCATGAGGCGGCGGGCGACTCGGGCAAAATTGGGGGCTCGGATAGGTCGAAAACCCGAAAGGGCGGCCTATGCAAAAAGAGCTAGTTGAGCGTGTGAGTTTTGTGAGCCGAAAAAAGAAGAGAGATGAAAAAAAATGTGAGAAGCTAGGATGAAAACCCGAAAGGGCTCTAAGCAAAATGAGAGATTAAGTGAGAATTATATACTTTGAAAACTCATTTCCTTGGAGATGGTGTCATAAGGTGGAAATCGTTTTCGGGTAAGGTTGGTGAATTCATCCTTGATTTTGTGAAGATTTATTTTGGCTTTCACATTCTTTTGGTTGATTGTTTGTTTTTGGGAGTAAGCATGGAATTTATCCTTTTTGTCTTTGTTCCATGGCTTGCTTATCTAGGTTGGTTGTACTAGTAGTAGTAGTTTTAGATTATCTTTTTTGAGGTTTTAGGCGATTTGTCATTTTGATTGTGGCATTGGGTGAGTTCAACTCCTTTGAGATCCTTCGGGATTTGAGCTCACATTTTGGTTGTCGTTTGGTGATTATTGTTGTCGCGTACGTATTTCGATAGTAGCTTGAAGCTAAGTGTGGGGGAATCATCATCCCTTACGTTTAGGTTTTGAGCGGATGTTGTTAAGATGTGATGATGATGATGTAGTTGATGGGGAGTGTAGGTTGGTGTCGATAGCTTGGGTGATGATTTATTTGGTGATTCTCACTTTTGAGTTTACTCGAGGTCGAGTAAAGTTCAAGTGTGGGGGGTATTTGATACGCTCAAGTTATACGGTGTTTTTATTATATTTTGGGTGCTTTTTGCTAAGGATCTTGATCATGATTGTTAACGTTTGCGTTTTATTTAGCTCTTAGCGGAATTTCGAATTTTGTATATTAATTATAGTTAAAGTTGTAAGTTCAGAGCTCCTAGAAGCATTAGTGGTTGGAACGACTCAACATCGTTACACTAGCCAAGCGTAGCCACAAGTTCTAACCAAGCACCCGCAAGCCTAAGCCAAGCACGGCACGGCTCCAACATAGCATCAGTCGGCCCCGGCGGCGCGGAAGCCTCGAGCCATCCAACTCTCACGCGCGCTCGAAGGCACTCCGCCCGGCACGGCGGCTCGCGACCCGCGAGAATCCCTCGCACCTCGCGACCCCCTGCCCTCGCGACTCGCGAGGCTGTCGCGACTCGCGACCTCCTTTCCCGCCGAGTTGTGCGGAAGAAGAGAGTACTCTTCGCGACTCGCGATCGATCTCGCACCTCGCGACCCGCTAGGTCGGTGTAATTGTCGGGCGATTTTTGGGCTTTAGTATAAATACCAAACTTTGTTTTTGGGGAAGAGGGGGAGCAGCCTCAAGGAGAGGGAGTCTCCAAACTCCACTCTTCTCTTATTATCTTCTCTTTTTAGTTTTCGTTTTTTAGTTTAGTTTTTAGAGATTTCAATTATGGAATTGGCTTATGCTATGCCGTGTAGCTTAAGCTGTTCTTGAGCGAGATTAACATGAAGCTTCAAGCATTATTGTGAGATTTTTCCTCTCTATTTAGTTTCTTTGATTATGGTTTAATTTCTATGATTGTTTTCAATGGTTTTTGCATAATTATGCTAGGAACGTTACTAGTTTGATTGTGTAATTAATCTAATGCTAGATTTAAGAATAGAATCGGATTGTTTTATTCTTTTATCAATTGGTAGCAAACTAGGGAGTAACTTAGATGCTTGATCGTCTTGGTTATTTCTTGGGCGAAATTGAATCAACTTGTTGAATGTTTATCGCTTGTATGACGTTAGCGAGGTCCATTGACTCTTTGTGTTTATTCTTTGCTATTGGATTGAACTTAGACGCGATTGGGACTAGGTTATCCTTTAGTTAGGGTTTTTTATAGTCACGGCGATCGTGCTATTCAACTAAGAATAAGGAGAATGCGAGATTAATTCTCAACAATAGATAATCTTGGAAATAATTAGAGTTAAGGTTCAATGATCGATAATGAATTGAAGTGGATGTTAATCGGATTCAAGATCTTTCCATATTGATTTCTCATTTTATTTAATTATGCTAGTTATAATTTTAGTTTGTTTATAACTCTTTTGAAACCCCCCTGTTATTAGGTTTCTCGACCCTTAGCTTAATCTAAGTATTGAATCCGCTAGATATTAAACTTGTCCACTGTTTCCCTGTGGATACGAACCTTACTTCCCTTATACATTTAATTTGTAAAGAGAGTGTAGGAGAAATTTTATCTTTGGTTGGGTGCACACGACGGATACGCACCTACCAGGGTACATCATGAAATAAGTTTGCCACTAACGGGGGCCTAACGTCCGTCGACAAAAAGGGTATGTGGATGTATTTTTTTAAAGGTGAGGGGTATATGGTGAATTTCAAAAGTTGAAAGGGTATATGGTGCAAAAAAAAAAAAATTTGTCGGGGGTATATGGTGAAAAACCGAAAATTTAAAGGATTACAAAAATACAAACGATTTGCGGATCGTATTTACTAGCCTAATTTGGGCCATACCTAGTCATATCGGGGAAAAATATAATATCATATATATTTCATTAAACATCCACGCATTTATAATATCAAAATAAAATAAACACAAACTATATACTTATTAACAATTAATAAGCAAATAAAACTTTCCATAACAATAATTATAAAACTTAACAATTTTAAGCTACGAAATTATTTAGGAAACTTTATTATTTTAATTCAATTACTTATTTAAATATGGCAATAATCAAAATTATTCACAAATTTGCAAAATAGGAAACTTTTGGTTATGCTCAAGATTTGAAAATCTGATTTTCCAAAATACATTTTTTTTTTAATTAAAAAGTTGACTTCTTGACGGGTTGACTAGCAGCACAAGGCTGCCGGTCAACAACGCCCAAGACATAGCTATTCACGAAACTCACGCAAGAACCACACAAACATCAACTATTCACCACGCCGGAAACACCGGCCACCGGCCCACCACGTCACACGAGCACCGGCGTCGCACACGCCTGCGATAACGACATCACCGGCCTTTCCCACGATGTGTCGCCCCGCCGGCCTCGTCGGTCGGGCAGATGCGCGGCACGACGCAGCTATCGCCGCGGCACGCCGCTGCGCACGTCGAACGTGCGTCGCACGCGTGTTGCCCGTCGGCGCCACCCCTAGCCACGGCCGATTACCGTACCTATCCGCCAGCCACCGTGGCTCCACCGTCACTGGTGGGGCCACCCATCTATGGTTGGCAGCCCTTTGTAATTTTGTAACAATTTACAAAATTTCAATTAATCTTTAATTAATAATTAATTTAAAGATTTAGGATTTAATTAGGTTTTTATTAATCCGAAAATTATGGCGAAATTTTGAATCAATCAACAAATCTTAAACAAATTTTAAGTTTATTGAGATTAGATTTCAATGTATAATCTTTATTAACATTAAATCCAACAAGAATTCAAATTTAGGGAAAAATCAAATTATATCCAAAAATTCAGAAAATTAACAATTAATATCCGAAAAATCCGAAAATAATTTTTAGGATGATCTACTGAATTATCATAATAAATAAAATCAAATATTTTAATTGTTATCCTTTAATTATATGAATAATCAAATTAAACATAAAATTTAACAAAATTCATAAATAATATGATAAAATTCGGAAGTTAATGTGAAAAATAATCAAATTATTTTCAGCCATCATATTATTCTAGATCTATGTGGGTGATGAATATTAGATTTAATTAACAAGTAAAAAAACAAATCTTTCAATTGTTAACATATTATTTCAATGATTAATCAAATTAATCATTAAATAATTTTAAATCTAATAAATTATGTATATAAAAATCCGAAAATTAGGAGTGAATTAACAATTAATTTCGTCCATAATAAAAAAAATTCGGACCTTCATAAATTATTTTGAGCATAAATCACAAATAAATCTATTATTTACAATTTCCAATCAATTAATATCAAATATCAATTTTGCAAATTCAAGCCATAAATAAATCCTCCCTTAATTGAATAAAAATAAT